>NMUG010010036.1:0-11075 GCA_002855965.1 Monotropa hypopitys | reverse complement strand
TCTTGATTAGTGAGGAAATTTTTTTCCTCACACAATTTTCTTACTAAAACACTATTATTTTGTAGTGAATATGATATTAGGATAATGTGAGTATTCTTCATATCATGTAAGGAAGATACCCATCCTTGATCATAGCAAATTGATGTTGATGTTCTAAGATGTAGAATAGTTGTCTAACCTCGTAAATCATGTGTGGTGACTCTCTCCCTTCTATTTTTTTATTTTGTTTATTATTTTGTGTGTGTGTGTGTCCGATTTATTTTGTATTTCCAAATTCAAATATTTTTGGCACACGAAATGAAAACTAACACAACAAATTGGCATTCAACATGAAAAATGGTACAAAATATACTAATGTACTTCACAGCTTCAGAGACAAATCAAGCTGATTGGTGACAAGAGGCTCCAGACTTCGAGCATGGCTGGAACCACTGAAACTGGGTTCGGACCCATGGTTCTTCCACCCTGCATGATGTGGTCTAACAGCAGTGCTCATGACTTCTGTATTCTTCTTGGCTAAGATTCTTTCAAGCTTATGAGCATTTTGGTGGCCTCCAAGGGCTTGGGAACTCATAAACTTTCTCTGGCAATAGTTGCAAGAGAAAATTCTATGATTGATTGAGCTTAGTGGCGATGAAGGAGAAAAAGAAGAAGAAGATAGTGATGAGGAATCAAGAACAAGATCCAAGCTGAGTTCACTGTAAGATATGGTTAGATCAAGTGCAGTGTTTGGTTGTAAACTCATGGCTGAAAGCAAATCAAGGAATAGTACAGGATGAGAAAAAAACCTCAGGTGCCCTTTCAAAATTCAAACCTAGGTTTAATGGGAAGGGAAATGAATGCATGGGAGGTTAAATAGACAAACACACACACACAGAGAGATTTGATGTCTGTTGTGGACTTTTGTGTTAATCAATCAGAAAATTGGCCTATCTATTTGTTGGGTCCAATCAAAATTTGTTTTGGTCTTACCAAAGAGTTTTATTGGTGCACTTGTTTTTCCTAGATAATTTCAAGATGGTGATCAAGATAAGGGATATTGACTAGCCTAAATCTGCAATATAATAGTAAACTAATAGCGACACTTGTCCTTTTTTCTATGATCTAGGAAATAATAATCTTCATTCAATGAAATGACTAAGGCACTTATAACGAGGTTGGTTAGTTAGGTCTCGGTTTCGAATTCTGCTGGAAGCGATCGTATGTACTTAAGTGTACAGGCAAGACGACGTATTTAGGGATTGCTGGATAGATCTGGATTTATCCCCTCACGTGATTTTGGGTGACGACAGTGTTAGAGACCTCAATGGTGGGATACATCATTTTTAGAAGCACAACAAATAACCTAACAAATAACAAATAATAAAATAGCACATACCTATTTCTTCTATAACTTCAAACCCAAACATCACTGGTGTATCCCTAGTGGTAGCAGGATCGAAACCTACTTGATGAATCAGTTTCCAACACAGCTTGGCTTCGCACAAAATCGCCCTGGACATGGCTTCGTCTCCTTGCCTTGGACCGCTGCAACCTGCAAAGGAACGATTCAGAAACACAGGGTAGAGGGGGTGTTCCTGAACCGCCTCCGACGATCAAGTAAGAATCTATCTGAAAGAGAGAGAGAGAGAGAGAGAGAAGCAATTGAAAGTGTTGGTGAAAAAAATGAGAGCATACCCTTTGCCTTGCCCTATCTTATCCTTATATACCTCGTAGATTGGTTCTCGTAACCCTAGCCGCCATCTCCGAGATACGGGAGAGCATTCCCCTCGTTTCCTTATACGTCACAACCGTTAATGGTTGTTTCCTTATTCATCTGAGTCCACTTCGACATTCTCGGCGGTTGTTACGGTAGCATAGTTGCGTCTTCTTCATCAGGACTTCTCCCATACGACTCGTCTGGAGCGCACACAACATCATAAATTACATCATTCCCGATCCACTGCCCTTCATGTTCTGTTCTGGTCATAGCCGAGCTTGTAACTGAAGGTCAGGCCTGAGCTGACGTCCAATAGTATGGCTGAGATGTCCTGCTAACTATTTCCTTTATCAGCTGCTCCCCTGTTTCTGGGCTTCTGATCAGGTCGGGAGGCCAGAAACAAATATTCTCTAATGATGGTTGGTCTTCCTCGTCATGCGCATTCATTAAATGCTGGGGGGACACGTGTTATCCATCGCACCCTCTGCACTTTTTTCAAAAAAAAATTCCCTTTTTATCTCCGCGGTTGGACCCTGTTAACTTCATAAGGAGGGATTTGAACCGTTCACGCTTCTTTCATTATCCCTTCCTTGTGCAATGCTTGCTACAACTTCCAGAACCTGCCCCCAACCATTTCTTCCGTCTTCTGTGTTCTTGCGTGAGAGCCTTTTGTTTTAGGTACGTCCTATTTCTTTTCATATTCCTCTCGTTGTCACTCATATCATAGGGTTTTAGATTTACCAATGGCAAGCTCTAGTGAACGGATTGCCCATTCTCCTACATCGGAGGACGTTGAAACAGACATAGATGTTGCCCCCCTCATCGGACGGGAGGCTACTAGATTATTGACTTTACAGGAGGAGCCTATAGCAGTCCGTCCCATTAGGAACCGTCAGCCCGAAGACGAATTCGCGGCCTGGAACTATGAGTCCTCCATCTCGGCCTCTGATTTGGAGTTAATTAGGGATAAGTATGATATCCCTGCGAATGTACTGCTCTGAGTCTCCCGTAAAGGTGAAAGCGCCTATTCTAGCGCTCCCGACGAGGCTTGTATTTACTTGGGGGCTCTAGAGGGGGGATTACACATTCCTATCCCTTCTGTAGCTAGGGAAGTCCTAGCGCATTTTTGGCTTGCGCCAGGACAGCTGACTCCCAACTCCTAGAGAACTTTGGTCGGATGCGCTGTGCTTTGGAGTGCTTCTTCGGGCGGCAAATCTCTACTGTCCCTAAGGGTCTTCCTCCATCTCTTCAATTTGAAAGAAATCCCAATGACTCGTGGCTGGTGGTATTTTTTCAAACGAGACTAGGGAGAAGATTTGGTCAAAGACCTCCCCTCATCCAACAAGTCTTGGAAGGATAAATTTTTCTTCATCGGAGGTTTGGATTGAGAGTTTTATTTTTGGGAGGAGAAGAAAAGCTTTCCCGTGTGTGGGCAATGGGGCTTCCCCTCTGTTGAGAGTGAGCTTTTAACTTTTCTGAGGTGTTTTCCTTTGAAATGTGTCCTCACCGACATCAATTCTGACCTTTCTTTCCCTTGTGCTGCAGGTCGGGAGCGTGTGATAGTATCAGAGAGAAGGAGAGAAGAGGTGACAAGAGCGCAAGGTCATCCGGTTCATAAATACTCACTTCTTGTCTCCTCGGAATCTTTGGCGACCCACCTTTTAGGTCCTGAAGTTGGGAACAAGGCACTTGCCCTTAAAAGAGGTAATGGTATCCGAAGATAACATTTGCTTCTTCTTAGGTGAAGTCCCGACCTCATCATTTTGGCTTCTTTCTTTCAGAGATGTGAAAGCAATAAGAACCGACCGTTCCGAAGATCTTCAAATGTACCCTGAAGAGGAGGAGGGTTGAGAGTGAGGAGGCCGATGTCGCTGCCCTACTGGGTACCAGTGCCCCTAGAAAACGGGTCATCATAAGGGAATGAGCTTCTCCATCGAAACAATCTCCTCCTCTCAATGTTGTTTTAGACAAAGCTCAAGGGAAGAAGCCCATGATCGACTTACCTCCCCTTCCAGCCCCTGCTGCTCCTCCAACCCTAGCTGATACTGGGAGAGATACCTCTTTACGTAAGTACGATGACGGCCTTTCTGGTCTCATTGACCCGGATGTGAGGATGAAAAAGATGCGACATTTTGCCCATCCTATCGATATCAAAGTCATGTCTGTGACTGACCCCACTGACCTTTATAAGACAGGTCTGTTCGAGCTTGGGAAGGTATAAGATTGTATAACTATATCCTGATTTTCTTGATCTTGTATTCTTTGAGCTTTATGACATTTTCTTTTTTCACATGCTATAATTCGGATGTAGTTCCTGGGAAGGCATGTGACAGTGCTTTCAAATGAGAAGGCCACCCTGGAATCGGCAAATCGAAGACTAACCACCGACAATGTTTCTCTGAGCAAAGAGCTCGGTAAAATTAAGTTCTCCAAGGAGTCGACAGATGCTCTTATTAAGGAGTTGACTGCTGCCAGGGATATTGCTGTCTTAGACCTTGCATATGCCAACCAAGTGCGGGAGAAGGCTGATGATGAGCTGAAGCTTAGTAAAGAGCTTGCCGAGAAGTCGCGGGCTGACGCTAAAGACTAGGAAGACAAGTTTTCATCCCTTGAAGCGCAACAATCTGAGGTGCTTTCTACCACTCGAGGGAAAATCATTGAGGAGTACTTGGCATCCGAGGCATTTCAGAAGATGAAGGATAATCTGAAGACAGACATAGCCACCTCGATGGTTAAGTCAGACAACTTCCAGCAGAGAATTCAACACTACTTTGATGAAGGTGTTGATATGATAAAGGATGTTTCTTCTGCTTACTACCCTGACCTGGACTTTTCTGTTTTCTATTCACTATCTGATGAGATGGGGGTATCTATCAATGTGTCTGATGTAGATTTGGTTGACGTAACCTCGGATATCCTCGTTGTTGTGGAAGATGGTGATAATGGTGATAAAAATGGGGAGGTTACTAAAGAAGGTGAACTGGGTGCCAAAACTAATGAGGGGGATATTAAGGAGACATCAACAACCACCGAGGAACATCCAGTTCATGCCGGTGAGATTGTGTATGCCACTGTAGCCCCCAAGAGCTCCGATGCGAAGGATAATCAAGGAGATGTCAAGGCTTCTGAGCATGCGTCTATTGTTGATGAAAACAAAAACGGACCTTGTTTAATTTGTAGCGACTTTTGGAGTTTTAATTTGTAATGACCTTTGGAGTGTTAATTTTGTAATGACTTTTGGGGTGTTAACACTCCCTTGATTATCATGCATCTGTCTAATTCGCTTGTATGACTTACCTGATCTTCTCCCCCAAGTGATGTGTGTAGGCATTCTGAGCTCTTCACTTGTATGATCGTTATTTGTCGCTTTTCCTTGATTATCTATTTCTGAGCTATGTCTTAACACCATTTTATGCCATAGCATTCTTAAGGGCCTTGTCCTTGAGCTCAGCTGTGGATACAAACACCAAGACAAATCAACTTCAATCCAATGTTTCAAAACTGGCATTCTATCACAACGGACTAAGGAATGCCCAAGTCCACCAAAATATGAAGGGAGGGACTCAAACACCCAACTCCCAATTCAATGCCCAATTGGAAAAGTCATCACACACATGGGGTGCCTTAAACTCCGAGGGACCTACCGTGACCCTCAAAATCCAATGTACCCAATTGTTCCACCAACATGTCCTACGACAATTCAATCTTCACGATGACCCCAAAACATGATCTAAGATTCACACGGGCGCTTCATCGAACACTTGGCGGCCCTAATCTCCGATGGCCACCAATTACTCTACAAGTCACTAAAAACACAACTCATCCCTCTCACGGGAATTTCATCGATCACCTAGCACGCCTAAGCCTCTAGGTACATCATATCTAACAATTCGCGGGTCCAAGGTCACCGCTTAATTCCAACACTATGTCTCATTAATTAACAACATGAAATCCATACGTCTCATTAATTAACAACATGAAATCCATACATGCTAGGGTATCGACTCAACCCTATGTACACACACACATACTTAATAGAAGTTAAGAATTTACCCACCGGAGAAGTCGCCGGAGAAGTCGCCAGAAAACTCCATGACCACCGGAGTGAACCACGCCCACCATTGCGATGCTCTCGAGGTGCTCTACAACGTTTAAGAAGACGAAAACTTTAGATGAGCACCTTATATAAAACCTAGGGTTTTGAGAGGGAGAGAGACTTACCGATCGGGAACGATCCGTGCCCATCACCGTGGAGAGGACGACGAGAGGAACGCCGTTAGAACTTTGCGTTTTCGCCGGAACTCTATGGATTGAGAGGGGTGGAGGAGAGAAGGTAGAGGGAGTTTATAGAGGGAGGTAGACAGAGAGTCTGGGGTTGCAAAATGGGAAAGAAGACCCCTAAAATCGTGCAAAATGATTATATAGGGCCCCTAGTGAAAACCCCAAATTGCCCCTCATTTAATCCCTTCGCGCACAGAATTTGGCCTTCACGACCGGTACACACAATTTGGTGTACCGGTCGGGACCTCACATAGGTGCCCACTGATTAAGCTCGACCGGTCGACGCAATTTGGTGTACCGGTCGCCAAGAGTAAAATTTCACTGATTTGACAAGGTGGAATTTCCAAGAGTATTTTGGCCATAACCTCTTCGTCCGAACTCCGATTGAGACGATTCAAGTTGCGTTGGATTCGTAATTGAATTCTCTACGACATTGATGCAGAACATTTTCGAATTCAGAAAATATCTCGGAGTCATAATAGGCCTAGAAGACCCTCGGCACATTGCCGGAACAATCTAAGACAACGTCATCCACCACCAGAGACTCTAACTACCCCAAACCATTGAATTTCATCGAATAGACCCGATATCAATCATAATGATATTTAATAAAATTATTTATGATTCTAGGTCGTTACAATTTTGTATAAACCTCCCAAAAGGAGGAGGAAGGTCCCAGTCTTTATCGCCCGTGTCTCTCTATCTCATCCAATTCCCAAAATTGGAAACTCAGTAAAAAAAACCCACAAATCGCGGCAACTCCTCAAATGTTTTTTACCAACGAAATTTCTTAATTAGAAACCCAGCAGTCCCCCAAAAATGAAAACCCAGCAACCTCCCAATCCAATCGTGACACCTTCCCAATTTTTTGCAGATCCCACGCAAATTCTTCATCCATAGATAAGTATCGAATCTGCGAATCTCAGTGCAATCTATTTCCTTCTCCATGTTTTTTATTTGCTCGCATATCGATTATGTGTAAGCATATATCGAAATAGTGCTTATTCATTTCAATCCAATAGCAACGCATTTCGATATGTGCGAGAATCGCATATCGAAATGGAGTTGATGCATATCAATTGAAGGTTGCTTGTATATCGAAATAGATTGATGTGTGTTGCATTTCAGTGCTGCTGTATATCGAATGTTGCTCTAATGTATATCGAAATGGCTTTCTTGAATAGTATATACCGATAGGAGCTGCTCTGCAGTATATCAAAATGGGTTTGAACAATGAATATCTATTTGCTACAGTGTTGTCGTGAATTGGTTGTTGAGCTGGGAGATGTTTGCAGGCTAGTTTCTTGAATTGGTTTTGCAGGTGATGTGTATCGAATGGTTTACTACAGATTGACTTGTTTTGCGATGTGAATTGATTGAGCTAGGTTTGTTTGCTATGGATCGAAATTGTTTGTTGTAGTTACTATGTTGTGCATTGAATTGCGATTTGCTATATATTGAATGGTTTGTTGAGACTGAATTTGTGCTCGATTTGCTGCGAATGAATTTGTTTGCTGTTTGTGTTCCCGAAATTCCAATCACAAGCTTCCTAATGCTTTCCTCACTCCATTCATCGCATATATCTTGGAATCTATCCAAAAGTCCTGTATTTTACATATTTTGACAAAAACTCCACAAAAACGCATTAAACTCAATTCTTGGTTAAATAATTACTTGTGGAGTAAAAAGTATGCAAAAGTAAGAGTGATATGTGCTATTAAATATATAATATTGAATACACAATACACATCCTAACTTGAACTTTGCTAGTCCCTGGCAAACCTACTTATTTAAACTTAAAAGAAAAAATAAAGGAAAGAATGAAAAAGAAAATAAATGGATAGTTCCTTTGAACCCCCAAGCGGCCCCGGTAGGACAAGTATGGTCTCGTGAGGGTTTTCAACGGTGTTCACCTACAAAACACATTTAAACTAAGAATTCTCTTACAATGAAACATGAGAAATTTCGAGACAACTCAAAGCATATTTTTCATGGAAAATGGATCTTCAAGAAGATAAATTGGGCACACAAATGTCTAAATACTAATGAATCACAAAAATGGACCATGGCATCAAGACTTGGCATGTGTGAATAAGGCTTAAGTCGCAAACAAGAAACAACCCAATAATATCTCCGGACCGAGTCTCGACTTCAATCCTCGCCGTGTTATGCACTCAACAATTAAATCACTCGAAACAAGGTGCATTATACAACTCTCTTATGTGTGGGGTGGAAGTAATGTCATTGGAAATTAAGATCTACCACACATATCGACACGCAATGAAAGATCTTTATTAAGTAGATACTGATCTCATGAAAGGAATATCAAGTATTAGGAAGTTAACTATCCATCGAACCACAATCTGTTACCCTAAGGATCAAATAGGACTTTAATTTTGGTTCTATTGTTAGGTAAGGGAGAATATTTTAGGCCAAAGGTATAAGATAGTTTTGTGCTTGAGAACGGGCTATGGACAGATGTAGAGTGCAAAATAAATGATGGGGCCCTCACCACCTACTTTGCTTCTCATTTTTCAATTTTTAACTACGCCATTTTTTTAGATTGATTTTCCTTTCCTTTCAACTCTACCAAATTCTTTTGCTTTTATTTTTCTTCCACCTTCAACACCTCCCAACAAATAAAAATGAATGTTTCTTCCCTTTCTTCACAATGGACTAGGTGACCTCCCACTTTATTCGTTTTCTCATTTTGCAATGTTGCATGAATGCATGTATAATTTTTTTTTTCTTTCGGAAAGGTTCGCCAACAATAAACACAATGAATTATATTTACCACCTTATATCTCCAAATGATTTCTTACACATGATTTTTAACCTTTCTCAATACACAATTTTGGAAGGTGGTGCTTAACAAGGAAAAGGTCTCACGTGGAAGGCTCAACGGGCTTGCAAGAGATAAATGTAAAAAGAAATGAACTGACTCAAATATTTTCAAACAATGCCTATAATCTTTTCCTAAGGGTAATATCAACCATTTGTTCCCAAAACCAAAGACATAGGTTTAATAAGCATAAAATTCCCAAAACTTGAAACAAAGATAATGAGATCAATCAATGAGTATATTTTTGTGTGACGAAAAGAAATTGTTTGACACCACTCTCAAAACTTACATTGGGCATAAGTCTCCACTAATCTAGCCATCAAGACACTCAAGTTGTAACTCGCAAACGACCTTAGCCTAAGGTATACGTGAAGTGCAAAAGGTGCTAAAACTAAGTGCCATGACAAATTTTTATTGATTGTTAGCCCAAAGAACTAAGATGTCACATAAATATCTCAAAGAAGCTCAACAAATTCCTCTAACGTTTTTTAAAAGAGTTGAACTCGCTAAATCTCAAGATCCAAGTAAAAAAAATTTATTACCTAAACTAACTCACCGGTCCTTCACATGGACAAAACGAGATATACTTTTCTCCCCGACTTCTCACTTAAAAGTAGATTAGAAAAGGAATCTCTTGGAATTTGGGGGTAGGTTGGTATTCGACAGGTTAATTCCTCTATTTACGAGGAATAGAGTCAATCGCTTTTCACACACATCCTTACTTTGCGAGGTAATCCCAGATAAGTTACTTCTAAGTCTACAAAATTGGGTGGCTATACTAGACCGTCATACAAAAATTTCAAAAATGGAAAAATAAAATCTAAAACATCAACAAATGAAATAAAATGAACAAAGTTCCCTACCCCCTAACTTTAAACATGTAGTGTCCTCAATGCATTAAACAAAGAGATGTAGTCATACGAAATGAGAAAGTAAGAGAACGAAAAGAACTTGTACCAATGATGCCTCTAGCTCCAGCTCCATGTAAGACCTAACAAAAGGCTAGAAGACAAAGAGACTAGAAAACAATGTTAGCACAAAATAACGAAGATAAAATAAAAACTAACTAAATCTAAGAAAAATAAAGTAAGAGAAAAAAAATCCTAAACTAACAAGAGAATAACTAAACTACTATACTATAATAAGTGGTAGAGGGCATACCCATCCCACTCTCTAATATGTGAACTACTCAATCCATCCCATCTGAGACGGTTGAGCAGATATTGAGTGCGCCCAGTCCATAAGAATAGATATTTAGAGTAGAAATGGGCACACTTTACAGACTTGAGTCCCACCCTATAAGGAAACCAATACGAATTAAGTTTCAAAGGGTTGAAAAATGTGATTAAAGGTGGAACATAAGCCCCAAAATGATCGTCAACCCCAAGAAAGTCAATTCGTTTTAGTGAATGTGATGGTAAAATAGGTGTTGACTCAATGGGAGGACCAACATCAATAATATTATCAATGAGTGGGGGTGGATTTTCTTTCTATACTAGACTTTGTACAATTAATGGAATGCTCGACACATGATTTTCCTCCTCACTTGGTTTATTTTCAACAATATTTTCCGAACTCATTTCTTCCCTCTCACTCAAATGTGTCATTGGACCCTCATTTGCTATTTCTGAAAACTCCAATGTTTCAAACCTTGAACTTTGACTTTTTGGTTGAAATTTTAAAGATAATTCATTAAGAGAGTTCTAACAATATTCAGGAGTGTTGTGCAAAAAATTTCCACCATGATTATTTTCAATAACTTCGCATGTGTCTGAGTTCAATGATTTTAAAAAAATATAGAGGAGTTCGTATAATTTGCAGTTATAGTTGTTCTAAGAATATTCAATGCTACAAAACCTATCCCAATAATTATAAAAAGTCTCCCCGTCAAATTGTTCTAACATGTAGAATTCTTTTAATAGCATGTAAGATTCATAATTTGGGCAAAATCGTTTGGAAACATTTTCTTGCAATTCAGGCCAAGAATAAATTGAATGAGGTGGAAAAGAGTATAACCAAAATCATGTCTTGTCATGTAAAGAATAATAAAATAATCACATAAAAGCTTTCTCTTCCCAATGATGTTCCTCTAACATAGACCTTGCAACTTCCATAAATTTTTCCATATGCCGATAAGGACTTTCCTCTTTACACCCATAAAATGAGGTAAATAAAGGGGCATCCTTATACTAATTATAAATCTGTTGGCATTTGGGAGTATTACAAAGCATGACGGAGTGGAAAGACCATTTC
>NMUG010010035.1:0-11078 GCA_002855965.1 Monotropa hypopitys | reverse complement strand
ACGAAGATGATGATTGGTGGGGTGGTAGGAGAAGAATAATCTGTATTACCTTCAAGAGCAGCAGAAGCAGTCGTCCAACCATTCTGCTTTACATTCTACTATTACTCCTTATCAGTGGCACTGTTGTCTTAGGCACACATCCTTGGCCAACCTTCGCAAGCTAGTTCTTGGTTTACCTAGTTTTCTCCTTTTAATTGTGACACATGTGAACTTAGTAAACATCATATAGCGCCTTTTCCTTTATGAATTGAGTCACCATGTGTCGAACCTTTTACTTTAGTTTATTTTGATATTTGGGGACCTTCACGCACTACGAGTTTGTGTAGTGCTTGCTATTTTGTCACATTTATTGATAACTTTTCTCATTTAGCTTGGATATATCTCCTCAAAGATAGGTCTCAATTATTTTGTTTTTTAGTCTTTCATACTGAGATTGTCAACCAATTTAATGCTAAATTACGTATTTTACGGACTGATAATGCCCAATAATATTTCTCTCGTCCATTTAGACAGTTTACTAAAACTCATGGTATTATTCCTCAGACTGCTCGTGTCACTACCTGGAAGTTTCGTAGAGAGAGAGAGGAGGAAACATATTTTCTCATTATTTGTAAAACAACTCTTTACAGCAATATATATACACATGCAAAGGAACAAGGACTAAACTACCCCTAGGAACTAAATACATAACAAATAACCCCTATAATTTAACACTCCCTCTCAAGTTGGTGCAAAGATATCTCTCAAGCCCAACTTGAACACAATAAGGTGAAAACTTTTAGTACTCAGACCCTTAGTAAATATAATAGCCAACTGGTCTTCAGATCTCACAAAAGACATGCAAATCAAACTGTTGCTCAACTTCTCCTTTATAAAGTATTTGTCAATTTCAATATTCTTCGTTCAATCATGTTGGACATGATTATGAGCAATATTTATGGCAACCTTATTATCACAGTAGAGCTTTATTAGGACCATAATAAGGGAATCCCAAACCATGCAATAAGGTTTGGAGCCATAAAAGCTCACAAACACCATGAGCCATAGCTCTGTACTCGGCCTCTGCACTGGATCTAGCTACCACAGACTGCTTCTTACTCCTCCAGGTAATCAAATTCCCTCCAAGGAAGGTACAATAGCCAGAAGTAGATCGCCAATCATCAATAGAACCGACTCAGTCTGCATCAGTGAAAACTTCCAATCTCAAGTGACCATGATTAGAAAACAAATTTCTTTTACCTGGGGCAGATTTAAGATATCTCAAGATATGATAAACTACATCAAGATGACTAGTACGAGGTCCATGCATGGACTGACTCACAACCCCCACAACATAGGAAATATCTGGTCTAGTGTGAGATAAGTATATCAGGCGACCCACAAGTGTATGATTCTCTCCCCTTATCTGTAAGCTCCCCTACATTGCTACCAAAGTGATGGTTGTCCTCAATGGGAGAATCGGCGGGCTTATATCCCAACATACCAGTTTCTTCCAAGAGATCAAGTATGTACTTCCTTTGAGAGATAAAAATTCCTTTGCCAGATCTAGCCATCTCCATTCTAATAAAGTACTTTATAGACCCCAAATCCTTAATCTCAAACTCTTGAGCAAAAAGAGCTCTAAGGCTAACAATCTCATTCACATCATTACATGTTATGATTATGTCATCCACATAAACAATAAGAATGGCAATCTTACCATTACTTCTCTTGATGAACATAGTATGATCAACATGACTCTGCTTGTATGAAAATCTTGACATGGCTTTGAGAAACCTGTCAAACCATGCTCTAGGAGATTGCTTGAATTTATAAAGTGCCTTCTTCAATCTACACACCTTTCCCTCAGTCTGAGATGAAGAAAAACCTGGTGGAATAGCCATGTACACCTCCTCCTCTAAGTCGCCACGGAGGAATGCATTCTTCACATCAAATTGGCGAAGTGTCCAATTTAAATTGGTAGCACAAGAGAGTAGAATTCACACAAAGTTCATCTTCGCTACTAGGTGAAACGTCTCCTCGTAGTCAATACCATAGGTTTGTGTGAAGCCCTTGGCAGCAAGTTTGGCTTTGTATCTCTCAACTGTTCCATCAGCTTTGTGTTTCACAGTGAACACTCATTTGCACCCCACGTGTTTCTTCCCTTTTGGAAGTGATACTAGCTCCCAAGTTCCATTCAGTTTCAAAGTCGTCATCTTCTCTACCATAGCTCCTTTACACTTAGGTATCATAAATGCATCCTGCCAATTCTGTGAAATAGATATAGAAGAAAGAGACGAAACAAAAACATGATGCGAAGGAGATAAACGGTCATAAGAAACAAACTGGGAGACGGGATGTTGAGTTTTTGATCTAACTCCATTTCTAAGAGCAATAGGAGCATCAAGATCATCAACAATAGTAGGAAGAGAATCATTACCAGATGAATCAGCTGAATAGTCAGAAACTGGAGTAGGAGAGGGAGATTGACAAAGTGGTACTGCACATGTAGACTTGCTTTTATTCCTTCGAGAAAAAGTTTGCAGATTTGGCCTATTCAGTCTTCCACCAACATAATGTTCCACTCTTTCTGCAGGTAAATGTTCCTGTATTGATTTATCTCTCTCCCCCTCACTATGACAAGGTAAAAGGTAAGACTACGACTCTTGAGTATGATATGCCAACAACTCTTCCTCTCTCATCTCTTCCTGACTATCATTCTCCCCCTGAAGAGATGAAGCGGTCAAAGGGTAAAAGGATTCGATTTCCCAAAAAGTGACATCCATGGAGACATACGTTTTGCGAGAGTGCGGGTCATAGCATTTATTCCCCTTTCTGAGTGGGAGAATAGCAAGGGAAAATACACTTGCGGGCTTTGGGATCCAGCTTACCACCTGGGTGCTTAGGAGCATGGTCAAAACACACACAACCAAAGACTTTGGGTGGAAGAGATGAGAGCCGAGAACAACCTAGGAGAAACTTAATCGGAGTTTGGAACTGAAGAACACTAGATGACATGCAATTGATAAGAAAAGCTACAGTAAGGACAACTTTGCCCCAAAAATGTCTAGGGACATTCATGGTAAACAATAGAGAACGGGCTACCTCAGCAAGATGGCGGTTCTTGTGTTCAGCAACTCCATTTTGTTGTGGAGCGCCAACACAAGAAGTCTGAAAAAGAATACCATGTCATTAAGATATGCCCGATAAGTCCAATCTATGTACTCAGTCCCATTATCACTACGGAGCACTTTAACATAGCATCAAATTGAGTACACACCATTTGGTGAAAAGATTTAAAGCACGAAAAAACCTCGTTTTTGGTCTTTAGTAAATACACCCAAGTAACACGAGAATAACAATCAATAAAGGTCACAAACCAACGATAACCAGACAGAGATGTGACAGGAGAATATCATCGCCACAATATCGTTGCCTATTTCCATCTCTGTTTACCACCATCATAGTCCACCACCATTGCCACTCACAACTATAGCCGATGCTACAGTTATTACCATAACTGCCATTCACCATCGCCATTCGTCAAATCTGCAGTGGTATATGTAACAGCAGCTGCATCCGCCACCCCTGTCACCGTTCTGTCAGTAGTGGCCACCACCTCTGTTTTTCTCTCTCTTCACTATTCTCGTCTATTTACCATTGCCGCCATCAATAGGATTTTGCTTGACCGAATCATTGTCATTGTTCATTTTGGGCAGATTTAAGGCTGGTTCAATATTCGGCTCTGTTTTTGTTCTAAGACTTGTTCCGAGATTCTCTGATACAGACTATTAGTGCTCGTCTTCAGTTCGATAAGTGTACCTACTATCGTAAGAAAGGCCATTGGAAGAAAAACTGTCCTAAGAAAGAACCAGAGATCATCCCAAATATCTTTGGGATCGCTTCGTCCTTCTGCAGCTTTAGCTACCACATCTGAGAGTACATCTGAGATAAATGACATTCGTGCTCAACTGGCTCAGCTTCAGCATATGAGAACTTCCTCTTCCATATATGTTCCACCTAAAGCAATGACCTCGGGATCCTCAGCTTTGCTTGGTTCTCTGTCAGGTATCCCTACCACTATTTAGATTCTAGATTCTGGTGCTTCATTTCACATGACTCCTCATCTGTCTCTACTACAAAACTGTGTCCCTCCATCTTCTCCTATGACTATATGTACAGCCAATGGTTCTCCTTTGTCTGTTGTATCTATTAGATCTATTCCTATGATGGCATCCTGTCACTCCCACATGTTCTTTATGTTTCTCAATTATCTGTTAATCTTTTATTCATTAGTCAGTTGGATGCTTCAGGGTTTGATGTTCCTTTTTCTACTTTTGTCTGTTGTGTGCAAGATCTGGTGCTTCATTTCACATGACTCCTCATCTGTCTCTACTACAAAACTGTGTCCCTCCATCTTCTCCTATGACTATATGTACAGCCAATGGTTCTCTTTTGTCTGTTGTATCTATTAGATCTATTCCTATGATGGCATCCTGTCACTCCCACATGTTCTTTATGTTCCTCAATTATCTGTTAATCTTTTATTCATTAGTCAGTTGGATGCTTCAGGATTTGATGTTTCTTTTTCTACTTTTGTTTGTTGTGTGCAAGATCGGAAGTCAGGGAAGCAGATTGGGACATGGCGTAGGGCTGATGGTCTTTATGTGGGTGAGAGCTTACATATCGATACTTTCTCTACCCCTAAAGCGTTATCCCCTTTTCAGTTAAATAATTCTTCCAGTCCTTTCTTTCTTTGGCATGCTAGGTTAGACCATTTATTAACGGATTGCTTATGATCCTTATCTCAGTCTGGTGTTTTGGGTAAAATATCATCCACTGATATTTCTGAGTGTCAAGGATGTAAACTTGCAAAAATGACTGCTCTGCCATTTAACAAAAGTAATTCCATATCTATTTCTCCCTTTCTCTGGTTTATACTGATGTCTGGGGACAATCTCCTGTTGTTTCGAAAGGTGGCTTATCCTATTATGTTTATTTTGTTGATGATTATTCTCGATTCACATAAATCTACCTTATGAAACATAAATTTGATTTATATGAGATTTATCGGTCTTTTCAGTCCATGGTAACTACCTAGTTTTTTTCTACAATCAAAATCTTGTAATCTAATTTGGGTGAAGAGTATACAAAATGTGTCTTTATTGATTACTTGACATCTCTAGGTATCATACATCAGTCCTCTTGTAGTGGCACCCCTTGCTCAAAATGGTCATGCTGAACGTAGGCATCATCATCTTTTTGAGTCTGCTAGATCCTTTCTTCTCTCAGCCTCTGTTCCCCGTTGTTTTTGGAGAGAAACAATGCTCATTGCTGCATTTCTCATCAATCGTATGCCCACTCCACTTCTGTCTAGAAAACCCTACCACGAGGTACTATTTTCTACTACCTATAATTACCCGCTTCTTCGAATATTTGGTTGTGCATGTTTTGTTCTCCTTTCTAAACAAGCCTGTACTCAACTCAATGCTCGATCTACTTTCTGTATTTTTCTGGGCTATAGCACCACTCAAAAGGGCTATCACTCTTATGATCCCGTGTCTAAGCATCTCTATATCTCCCGGCATGTTGTCTTCCTTGAGCGTCTTCTCTATTATCAGCTTCCCTCTGCCTCTCCCTCTCTCTGAACAAGAATTACTATTCATTGATCCCTTTCTGGATGAATTCACCTGTGACGATTACATATCTATTGTTCCTCTTGATCCTATGCCTATTTCAGATACATCCTCTCCTGCTGCTCCTTCTCAAGCTACCCTTTTGGTCTACTCACGATGACGACCATCAGAACCACTAGCTCCTTCCACTGCCCCTACTGCCTCTGTGGATTTTGATCCTGCTCCTCGCCGCTACCCACTTCCCGATAGGCACCCTGTGCAAAGGTTGGGTTTTTCTAATATTTGTTTTTCAATCTCTCACTGTACCGATTTATCTTCTATACATTCTTATTCTGAGCCTCAGTCTTATAACGAGGCATGTCAGGATCCTAAGCAGGTCATTGCTATAGAAGAAGAACTTTCTGCTCTTGCCAGGACTTCTATACGAGATGGTACCTTGTCATGCCGATAAAAACATTGTTGGCTGTAAATGAGTTTTCAAAGTTAAAACTCATTCTGATGGGACATTAGAACGCTATAAGGCTCGTCTTGTAGCCAAAGGATTTTCCCAGGAGTATGACATTGACTATGAAACGACTTTTGCACTAGTTGTCAAAATGACTTCTCTCCGTACTATGATTTCTGTTACTGCTGCTCGTTATTGGCATCTATATCAGATAGATGTTAAAAATGCTTTTCTCAACGGCTTGCTAACATAGGAAGTTTATATGTGTCCCCCTCTTGGCTTATCACATTCTCTTGGATATGTCTGTCGCCTTCAACGAGCTTTGTATGACTTTAAACAAGCATCTCAGACTTGGTATGATCGGTTCCAAGGCGTGGTCACTCAACTTTGTTTTTTCTCCAGTGCTCATGATTCAACATTTTTTTTTTCTTCGCACAACATTTGTTTGATACATTCGATATGACAGACTTAGGACATTCACATTATTTTCTTCGTATTGAAGTTGCATACTCTCTCAAAGGCTATTTATTTTCTCAAGCTAAGTATGCAAATGAGATCCTTCATCGTGCTCGGCTCACTTACTCCAAGACATCCGCTACACCGGTTGAGCTTCATGCTCAATTTGCCCCCACTGATAGGGAACCTTTAGATGATCCTACTCTTTATCGGAAGCTTGTTGGCTGTTTGGTTTATCTCACTGTGACTCGTCCAGATCTGACTTATGTTGTCCATATTGTGAGCAAGTTTATTTCTGCTCCTTGATCCACTCATTGGGCTGCTTTACTGCATATCCTGCGGTATGTCCATGGCACGATATTTCAGGTTTTTTGTCTTCCACCTCTTCATTGGAGCTACATGCTGATGTTGACTGGACTGGTGATGCAATAGACCGCAAGTCTACCTTGGGTATTTGAGTTCTTTCTTGGGGATTCTCTCATTTCCTAGAGCAGCAAGAAATAATTTGTCATTGCTCGCTCTACTACTGAGGCTGAATATGGTGCTATGGCTCAGGCCACTGCTGAGATTATTTAGCTTCACTGGCTCCACTCTGATTTGGATGCTTCTCAGTCTTCTCCTACACCTCTCTACTGTGACAATTGTAGTGCTATTTAGATTGCTCATAACACTATTTTTCATGAGCGCACCAAGCATATTGAGATCGACTGTCACCTCACTCATCACCATCTTCAAGTTGGCACTATTTCTCTACCTTTTGTTTACTCTACTCTTTAGATTGCTGATTTTTTCACGAAGACTCACACTACTGCTCGTTTCCAGTTCTTATTGGACAATCTCTCCATGATTTCTATAGAATCATCGTGAGTTTGAGGGTGTATATGTGTGAGAATATTTCGTATATTCTAAAGATAGTTACTACATCTTTAGAATATATTATGTAAATATTCTGTTTCCATTTAGGAGTCTTGTAATTATGTAATTGATATCTTTGATTTTGTTTCCTTTATTTGTTCGTTCGTAATTAGGCATTGTATAGTCCTATATATTTGTATTCCTCCTTTGTATTAAAACACAATTCAATAATACAATATTGAGTATTATTCTCAGAAAGTTTCAGTATCTGCTTCAAAAGCTTGGCCACATGACAAAGTTGGACGAGGTGCAGACTCTAAAAAATAAAGGCCATTATGAGCTTTACCACCGCCAATCATTCTCTCCGTATCCAGTTCCTACAGGATAATGTGTAGGAAAAAATGTCTGAGCAATTTAAGGAACAAGTAATACTACTAACAAAGTGAAAAAATTTGGAACATGAAGAACGGAAGATAGTAAAATGGTTGGAGAATAATCAATGGAACCTTTCTCCGAGATAGCAGAGAGAGACCCATCTACGACTCCAGCCTTATCTTGGCCAGAACATGTAGAATATGAGTTAAAAAAGAAGGAACAACTTGTCATGTGATCTGTTGCGCCAGAGTCTATTACCCAAAGAAGGGATGAGGAAGAAGAAAATGCACTAGCTGGTAGCCAGGTGAGTTGAGGTAGTAGAGGTAGAAATCATGGAAGATAGAGAATCAAGCCTAGCCACGAGACACCTGAGAGTTTGCAACTCCCCCTGAGAGAGGGTGCCAGTATGGTAAGCACTAGTCGTTGAAGCTTCCATACCAATCAAAGGTTACGAGTCGCCAATAATGAGACAAAAAAGACGAACATTCTGGTCAACTCAACACAAACAAACACTCAACAAATTTCAGTCACAATCCGAAATCTAAAACCAATAATCAGCATCACTACTACAAATACCAAAACAACGAGGCAAAAGAGGAACAGTAAAAGGCCTCAAAACACCCAAAGCAGGGTTGTCCAGTTCACTCCAAATGCCGAAATCATCCACAAATTTAGGACAAAAGGCAACAAAACTAAAGAAAATCTCTACAAACTTCACTAATCGAGACAAGACCAGCCAACTCAGTGCACAAACAACCTCAAATTTGTGGATTTTCAACATTAAAATTCATTTGGTTACCTTGAAAATGACAAAATGAGTTCGAAATGGTTCGAAAAATACTCATTGACCCCTGCGAACACCAGGTGGAGGGCTAGAGATGGACGACAACCCTTGCGAACATCAAACGAAAGCCGGAACATGTCTAGAGATGACCGACGAGAGCCATCAAAATTCGTTGAAGCTCAGCAAGACCTGTAAAGGTCGGACAAAGACAAAAACAAGCGAGGGGTGGCGAAGGCCGAAATATGTCCGACAAGGTCCGACAAGGCCCGACAACGTCCGGTGAGGTCCGACAAGGACAAGGGACACTGACCGGAGAAGAAATGACTACGGTCAGAGAAGATACGACGGCGGCCAAAGATCAGACCATGCGGCGGCCAAAGATCAGACCATGCGGCGGCCAAAGATCAGGCTAGAGTTTTCCCGCTCTGATACCATGTTCAGTTTTAGAGAGATTGAGAAAATTCTGAGTTGGGGTTACCCCATCTCATTCTTTGTATATATGAACAAGGAAAAAATATAAAATGTCCTAACTATCCTTAACTATATTGAAGTATACAAAATAAACCTCTAGTGTAACATAATACAAGTTTATTTTGATCGGTATCCAATGCATGAACATAATATGTGCATCTGAACACCTTTGGGGGATGGAGTGAAGAGGGCGATCGGGACATAGTAAAGTATACGGTATTTGACTGCCCAAGATAGAAGATGACATTCTATTAATATGATAACCTACGGTCAGAACTGCATCACTCCAATATGATTTTGTAACATTCATTTGAAACAACAGGACACATGTGACTGTCTATATGTGGTCCAACTTACTTTCGGCAACTTCATTTTGCTGTGGAGTGCGAGCACAAGAGGACTGATGTAAGACTCCATGTGTATCTAGGAACTAAGATAAAGTATCACGAAAATATTCCCAAGCATTATTAGAACGAAAAATGCAAATAAACACACCAAATTGTGTTTTTATTTCCTCATAAAAAGATTTGAAGATGGATAGTAATCATCCACAAATATCACAAAGTACTCAAACCGTGAAGAAGCATGCATAGGACCCTAAACATCTGAATGCCCTAAATGAAAAGGACTCGACACCCGACTATAATGCTTACTAAACACACACTTCGCATGAAAGCAATTCATGGCGGGACCATCCATTTAAGGTTTGGAAGAGATGGATAGCGAGTACGACAATAATACTCGTAAGGTGAAACTGTGGATTGATGTGCAACAGAGGTAGACTGCTTTCCATCCAAAAAATAGTATAGGCCACTACATTCAACACCGCCACCAATCTTGTCCCCGTCTTGAGATCTTGGAAGACACAAGAATCAGGAAAAACGTGACTGAGCAATTTAAAGCTTTGGTAATCTGACTAATAGACATAAGACAAAGGAAAGCGGGGAGCGTGTAAAACAGTGGCAAGAGAAAGGGATGGATTTAACGTAACAGAACCGAAACCAGCAATCTGAGTGGTAGAACCATCAACCAATATAATACGAGATGATGTCCCCAAAGTACGACAATTAGATAGGACATTAGAGACACCAATCATATGATCGGAAGCCCCGAATCAATGACCCAAGGAGTCTGAGAAGCAAGAAAAGCAGACAGGGTGGTAGATGACATTTGAGTAGATCGATATTGCTGATATTGCTGATATTGCTAATGCTCTTCCTCTTGAATAGTAACTACATGTGGGGCGATGCTGGAAGAAGGCTGCAAACCATCATCCTCAGAAACTGTGACCTGATAGGCATGGGGAAAACCATGAAGATCATAACAAAACTCGATAGTATGATTTGTACCTCCAGAATATGTACATTGTCGTGTACCATGACCTGTACCACTGCGACCACAACTAGAATTACCTTCCCCGGATGTGCAATCATAACTAAAATTGACACAACCAGAACCTCGACCACCAATCACGACCACCAAAACCTCGACCAAAACCACATCCATTATACCCAGAATCACGACTAGAACCACGAAAACTAAAATTTCATCCGCGACCACGGCTATGACTTGATGCAAATCCACCAGAGACAATTGAAGCTAAAGTAGAACGATGAGATGGTGGCTGAGAAATAGATCAAGTATCGGAAATTGAAGCCTGGCGAAGACAACTAAATACCTCATCGAGAGACGACAACTCTAATTCTTCCAATATCTGAGATCAGACTGAATCATAAGAATGAAGCAAACCATATAAAACGAGCAACCTCCAAACGTTCTCGTTGCCGCATCATAACTTGTGGGTCACTCGAGATAGGCTCATAAATATGAAGTTCCTCACAAGTACTCCAACGATCCATCCGTAAGGGATGAAGACAAGAACTGCTGATGGAGATCATGTGTACGACAAAGATTATTAATACCATAATACATTCCTGCAACTCGAGTCCGCACTTGCTTAGAAGTATCTAGAAAATATAGAGGGCTACTAATTTGAGGTTCCATACCGTTCCATAGCTCAACCCGAATACGAGCATCTTCAATTTTCCAAATACTGTACTGCTTTTCCTCTTTGGCA
>NMUG010010034.1:0-11078 GCA_002855965.1 Monotropa hypopitys | reverse complement strand
TGGTCACAAGTATGTATGTATGTGAAATTATAAACATATATGACGGGATAGAATATTGCATATAAGTCGTGCCAGAAAATTTCCGAACCGGACGACTTATATACAATATACCGACAAGGTCGGATTTAGAAATACAAAGATAAAGATAAAATGAGACGGCTGCGATTTTCCATTTTACCGATTTCAAGAAATGAAAGATTAGCTTTAGGGACAAGTTTATTTAGCCACGGTTCCTAAACCTTAGTTCTAAAAGGACATGTCGAAATAAATAATTTACTTGACCAATGAGGTACCCCTTTAGGTGTCGACTTGTGTTTGAGGGATCATGTAGATAATGTGTTACCTATGTATGAAAACTGTTAATAAATGAAATAAATCAGAATATGTGCAGTGAAAGCATGACGTGACCTTGCTTGAATCTATTTGCTTCTTGTATTAGTAGTATAGTGGACTCCATCGTTGTGTATTTATATGTTTAATGCAAGACCTTCGTTACACGTAATATGATTGGCAAAGATGTGACATTCATTGTGAAGGTGTCCTTTTTGGGGTAAGTCCGGTGTAAGGACTAGTGATGCATGTGTGTGAAATGCACGAGTGCGTGCTAATTATAGTGAAAATCATGATAAGAACAATTGCCTTACATGAACAAGTCCTCAAATTAATACTAATTAAAATTATGCTAAGTTAGATGTGTTTTCATGAACGAAATTATGAGACCGTTAAATGGCAATAGAATAACGTATGAGATACGATGGGCAATGTGTGTACATCATTCTTGATAATGTCGGGTTTGCATATTAGCATATTAATTGTATTGGGATGATAAAGTAAGAGTAAATGACCCAATGCGATCTTTTCTTATAAAAAAGCAATGATGTTTACTTAAGGAGTTGTGTTTTAGTTGAACCTAATGCTGCAATGAGATTTTGAGGCCATATCTTCGAATGTATGGAGTTGTGGGATTTAATTTACCCTATATTTTTGCAGGATGAGAGAAATTGTGCAATGTGTCATTCCAGTTATCATGGGGGAATAGTGAAGGAAGGTATGTCTTATTATGTTATAACTATCGTGGGTAGTTGAAGCGATGGTCCTTTAGAGTTATTAGGAGAAAATTTTTAGAAAGTTTGTACTTGGTAAGGTTACGAGCAAATTGTAAATAGTGTTGATTTCCGAACTCCATCGATGTAATTTGAGTTGTTATGGGAGCAATAGAGGGGGAAGGTTTTGAGAACTTTAAGGGGTGAGTTTCATCGTTGTCAATGAATGCGAGATTTGGACGAAGTGAATAATAGTAACTCATTAAGGCCAGATTAGTATGCATTTTTGCGGTGAGTTACTATTATTCACTTCGCCCAAATCTCTCATTCATAGGCAACGATGAAACTCACCCCTTAAAGTTTTCAATATCTTCCTCCTCCATTGCTCCCACAACAACTCAAATTACATCGATGGAGTTCGGAAATCAACACTATTTACAATTTGCTCGTAACCTCACAAAATACAAACTTTCTAAAAATTCTCTCCCAACAACTTCAAAGGACCATCGCTCCAACTACCCACGATAGTTATAACATAATAAGACATACCTTCCTTCACTATTCATCCTTGATAATCGGAATGACACAATACACAATTTCTGTCTACCCAAGGCCAAATTCAGCTCCTCCAAAAATATAGGGTAACTTAAATCCCACAACTCCATACATTCGAAGATAAAGCCTCAAAATCCCATTGCAACATTAGGTTCAACTAAAACACTACTCCTTAAGTAAACGACATCGCTGCCTTATAAGGAAAGTTCGCATATGGTCATTTACTCTTACTTTATCATCACAATACAATTAATATGCTAATATGCAAACCCGACATTATCATGAATGCTGGCCACACATTGCCCATCACATCCCATATGTTATTATATTTCCATTTAACGGTCCCATAATTTCGATCATGAAAACACATCTAACTTAGCATAATTTCAATTGGTATTAATTTGAGGAACTTGTTCATGTAAGATAATCGTTCTTATAATGATCTTCACTATAATTAGCAGGTCTTGCATTAAACAAATAATTACACAATGCTAGAGTCCACTGTACTACTAATACAAGAAGCAAATAGATTCAAGCACGATCACGTCACTCTTTCACTACGCATATTCTGATTTATTTCATTTATTAATAGTTTTCACACATAGGTAACACCCTCTGTACATGATCTCTCAATAGGGAGAAGTACATTACCTCAGTTGAGCTTCCCTGATCGATAAGGATTCATCGAACATTGGTTGAACCGACACGTAGAATAACAACGAGGGTGTAGTTGTGTTGAAGCTGGACCCGATCAAAATCCTTTTCTATGAACGTGATGGACCAACCTGACCATTCGGCAGAGTACTTTCTCTTTGGAGCAAATCCGACCATGAGCACTTGTTTTGGGGCAGAGGCCTGGTCGATCTCTATGTGAAGACGAGTGGCAACCTCTTCGTTGAGGGCGCCACAGATCATATTGATCATTGGAACGGCCTCCTCAGGTTGGTTGATGTGTCCAGCAGTTGAGCCAACTCCCCAGTCTTCTGGTGGTCGATCCATCTATTAGATGTCCCTGCTGCACTAGGTATTCAAGGTATGACTTGAAGGGTCTGCACCTGGTCGTAAAGTGTCCTTGCTCCTTGTGATAGGTGTAGTGGATCCTTTTGTCCTTTGTCTTGCCGACCGTTCCCAATTTATTGTCTGGCCATGCAAAGAAGAGTCAGTTCTCAATGTGCTTCAAGACCAAGTAGATAGGCTCGGTGAATACCGTGGTCTCGGCACTGAATTTGTGGGCTTTTGGACCCTTCCGGTGGCCAACTTTGATGACATTGACTTGCCTACGACTACTGGATGGCTGAGGTGCTTGGAAGTGCTGCTACGGACGCTGGGTCGTCCGTTTAGCAAGAAGATCCTCCAGCTGACAAAATTTCTCCACCCGGAGCATGAGGTCATCCATGTCCTCCGAAGGGTGGAGTGTGAGGTCGAAAAAAATCCAGTTGCTGCTTTCCACGACAATCTTGAAAGAAGAAGACGGTCACGGTTTGGTCACAACACTAGATCTCATTGAAGAGTTCCTAGTACATTTCTGCATATTGTTGGAGGCTTTCTTTCGAATGCTTCTTGAGGATGATAAGACCGTCAACCTCCTTCGTCTTCTTGCTGCTAGTGACGAATCGAGCCATAAAGGATCATTCAAGGTCCCTGTAGCAAGGATGCTACGTGAAGGGAACTTGTTGAACCAGAGGGAACTGTGAGTGTCAAGGCTTGTCGGAAATACCTTGCATATGATGGCATCGTCAGTGGTGTAGAGTGAGATGATCTGCCGAAAGAGGATGAGGTGAGTGTATGCATCCGTCTTTGGTTCATACTTCGTGAACTTTGGCAGATTGAAGCCTGTAGGAAGGGTCGCCACTTCAATCTCTAGAATGAATGGAGAGAGACTAAGCTGTCAAAGCCTTGTGTCAACGAATGCCTTTTGTTGGACCGCTCTCTTGTACGGACTGGGAACTGTCAGGCTTCTGTGATAGTTCAGATGATCTCTCAGATCCAACTCTTTTCTGGGGTAGGGGAGTCGTGGTCCCTGCGATGCCTTCTTTTGTGGCCATGATCATCCGACCCGCTTTGATTAAGGTCCGGTTACCACAATAGCCCCTCAAATTTTTCCAACTTATTGGGAAAGATTGATCATACGATGTCGGACGTCCTCTACTTTCCACGTGCTTGTTTGTGTCGGATGACCAGAAGCTTGTTTGCCGGAGGAAAGGACAAGGATGTAGGGCATTTGAGGGATGCGTGGTGATTGGCGCGTCCGTTGGCGGTAATGATTGCTCTATAACTGTCACTTTTGGGGTGGACACGTGTCATATCCTGATTGGCGAAGGGAGTCGGCACGTGTGGAAGTGACGTTTGATAGCCGTCCCTCGAGATCAGCGCCTATCTCTAATTAGACCGTGCTGCTGCCAAAAGGATCGTGTGCAGCAGCTGTACAACCTCTCTTCTCTCAGTATAAATAATAAGGGAGGTGAGGAGTCTCATACTTGATTTCTGATTTTAGTCTCCGACACCAAGCCTCCACAGAGCCTTTACAATGCTTCGTCAAACAGTTGATTTTCCCAGTCTTCCAGTCTTTGGCTACTTCAAGAAAACTTCAGGTATCATATCTGGACCATTGTAAGTTGAATTCTTTCTTTCATTTCCTTTAATCGATCTCCTGACGAATCTATGGGAGGTTTGTCTTGTCCATCCACATGTCTGTCAAATAGTTGCCTCT
Source organism: Monotropa hypopitys (assembly GCA_002855965.1). Lineage (NCBI taxonomy): Eukaryota > Viridiplantae > Streptophyta > Magnoliopsida > Ericales > Ericaceae > Monotropa > Monotropa hypopitys. Next base: position 6,770 of record NMUG010010034.1, on the reverse strand, counting down.
CGCCAGTGGGACGTGAGCCCCTAGTTTTGGACATCTATCACCCTCTAACTTCCATTCCTGGTTTTGTCTGGCAGGACGCGAGTGTATGATGGCGGACTCCAACAACATACGATCAGGCTCCGGATCGGAGTGTAGTTCAGTCTCAGATTAGTCATGCTCTCTCGCCCGACCCTATGAGTATCGTCGTCCTAGTCATTGAGGTTGAAGTGGAAGAAGCTGAGGAGAAGGTCGGGCCATCCGGTAGACCGACTGGTTCTAATTGCCCCTGCCCGTACCTATCGTTTGTTGACAGCCAGACCAAGCTGGGGGATTCCTTCAGATCCAAATATGGCATCCCGTCGGACGTCGTCGTCGCCTTGATGGGTAATACTAAGAAAGAGACTGCCTTCTCATCCAATCATGTAACCTTCCCCCTTATGGCTATTATGGAGGAGGGACTTTGGTTCCCAGTAGATGACTTTGTTGGAGAAGTGGGCTAATATTTATGTAATAGTATCTGGCGCCTACAATAATCTAGCTGATGACTCCATCTCTTTGCTGACTAAAAAGGTTCACTTGGTAAGATTCCCCGCTTTCACTTATCTTTGCTCACTTTGACCCTGACAACTGTTATTGATACTTTCCTTTTGTTATGTAGCTCTTTCCAAAGTAACCCTCTGATTGAAGAAGGGAGACTCGGCAGAGAACGTTAAGGCATTTCGAGCTATTCCGGAGCGCGACGCGTCAAAGCTGCTTGGATATAGGCCGACATACTTTTCCTTTTTGGAGGATAAGAGAAAGAGAGAGAGCCAAAAGGATGCCGAACATGAAGCTGTCGAAATGCCCAGGCCTGGATTTGATCTTGTTAGTCTTCGAAGAAACCTGTAGACGGAGGAGGAGATTCCTCCTACATCCACTGTTGATCCTCTGGTGAAGGAACTGGCCCCTACTGATGTAGCGGTTGGAAATAAGAAGAGGTAGAGCTGGGATGATGCTCCCAGCGGGGCATTCGACACCCGCAGACATGGGCAAAAGGATAATGCCCGGCAATTGCCTATAGAACTGACATCGAGGGCGTCGGAGAGGAGGTTCGGGCATGGTCGCCATCGCTGATGCTGGCGGATGGGCGGGGTGTCCTAGAGACTGATGATGTTGCCGCCAAAGCTGAACTTGCTCTCCCCTTCCTCCAGTTATTGGATTCGCCGGACAACGTTTCACTCTTGCGCCATCTTTTGCTAGTCGGGAGTGGAGTTCGATTTTTCGACCCTTGTTCATGTGCGTCTTCGTTCCTGCTTTTCCCGGACCCATTCAGTTGCATTTTTCTTACTAATAATTTCTTTTATCTTTCAGGCGGATGTCATCTTTACCATCTGCCATAGCCTCTTTCTGAAATCGATGGTGGAGCATGGATGGCTGAAGGATAAGGCTGCCGAACAAGGCCTCTAGATCACCGGTCTAGAGTATGCCCTGGAGCAGCAAAAGAAGGCCTCCTCCATCTTGGAGGAGGATTTAGAGGCTGAGAGGCAATTGGCCAGAAGCGAGAGGATGACGAGAGTGCGGCCAGGCTGGAGCGACTAGAGGCGGCCGTTAAGGAGGCCGACCATAAGGGGTACAGAGAGGGGTTCAAGGATGCCAGAGAGGGGTATAAGTCCAAGGTAAACGAACTTGTGGCGGAGCAGCACGAGCTTAGCTATAGGCCCTACCTAGAAGGCTACAGGGCAGGGTATGAGCGTGTAATGAACGTCGCTCAGCTTGACGGAACCCACCCAGTCTGGGTATACTTTGAGGATCTGGTTGTCCCTCTCCCTCCTGTAGCGAGCACCATATCATCTAGCGGTGCATCCGGAAGCAAGACTCCGACTGCTTAGTGATGTCTTTCTCCACTTCTGCTTTTTGTTGTCTTTATCTTTGTAGCTCCAGTCTGTTTCTGTTTAATGAAAAATATTTTGTTGTCGGTCTTGTCTTGTGCCTTTTCATATCTGCTTTGTGTTTTATTCACTTCACAAAATCTGCAAATTAGGATGTCGTATTGGCGAGAGGCCTGACTGTTTCCCACCAAAGGCCTAGTAGATGCTTACCAGAGGCATAAACCGGAAGTTGTTTCCTTGTCCGTAGGCCATGACAATGAATTGTCGGATGCTTGGACATGGAATGGACTTCATGAGTGTGTTAGGTTGGGACCAACAAAGCCTAGCGGATGACCGTCGGAGGCTTGGTCATTGAAAGTATGCCTCGGTCAATAGAAGCCATGACAGACGACTGCCAGAGGCTTGGCCGAGGAGTGAACCCATGAAGGTATTATTATGTCAGGACTAATAGAAGACTGACAGATGACTGCCAAGGGCTAAGCCATTGTGATGAAAGATCTCTGTCTGGAGGCCGTGACAAGCTACTGCCGGAGGCACGGTCAAAGAGTGAACCTATGAGGGTATTATGTCAGGACCAACAGAAGTCTGACAGATGACTGCCGGAGTCTTGGCCATTGTGATGAAAGATCCTTGACCATAGGTCGTGATAGATGCCTGTCGGAGACACGATCAAGGAGTGAACCCATGAGTGTATTATGTTATGACTGACAAAAGCCTAATAGACGACTGTCGGAGGCTCGACCATTGTAATGAAAGATCCTTGACCGGAGGCCGTGATAGGTGACTGTCAGAGGCATGGTCAAGGAGTGAACCCATGAGGGTATTGTGTCAGGACCAACAAAAGCCTGACATGTTACTGCTGGAGGCTTGGCCATTGTGATGAAAGATCCTTGACCAAAGGCCATGATAGGCGACTGCCAGAGGTACGGTCTAGGAGCGAAACCATGAGGATATTATGTCAGGACTGACAGAAGCCTAGCAGATGATTGCCGGAGGCTCGGCCATCGTGACGAAAGATCCTTGACCGGTGGCCATGACAGGCGACTGCTAGAGAGACGATTAAGGAGTGAACCCATGAGGGTATTATGTCATGACCGACAGAAGCTTAACAGATGACTACCAGATACTCGACCATTGTGATGAAAATTTTTTGACCGGATGCTCTGACAGACGCCTACCGAAGACACGATCAAGGAGTGAACTCATGAGGATATTATGTCAGGACCGACAAAAGCCTAACAGATGACTGCCGGAGGCTCGACCATTGTGATGAAAGATTTTTCCTCAACCTATAGTAGCCTGATAGATGACTGTCGGAGGCTTGGCCGAGGAGCAACCCCAGAAGGGTATGATGTCGCGTGATTGTTTGAAGCGTGAGCCATTTGTAGGAATAATGTTTCCAGACCAAAGGGAAGTTGTGATTTTGTACAATGTTTTTTTATCTGGTACAAAAATCAATGGTAGTATTTCTTTAGGTTGAGGGCATTCCAGGGCTTGCCGATTGGTGTTCCGTCCATTTCCTCCAACTTGTAGGTTGAGGGCATTTCAGGTGGAAGTCAACTTTACCATCTGCCATAGCCTCTTTCTGAAATCGATGGTGGAGCGTGCATGGCTGAAGGATAAGGCTGCCGAACAAGGCCTCTAGATCACCGGTCTAGAGTATGCCCTGGAGCAGCAAAAGAAGGCCTCCGCCATCTTAGAGGAGGATTTGGAGGCTGAGAGTGCAGTTGGACAGAAGCGGTAGGATGACGAGAGTGCGGCCGGGCAGGAGCGACCAGAGGTGGCCGTTAAGGAGGCTGACCATAAGGGGTACACAGAGGGGTTCAAGGATGCCGGACAGGGGTATAAGGCCAAGGTAAACGAACTTGTGGCAGAGCAGCACGGGCTTAGCTATAGGCCCGGATACCTGGAGGGCTATAGGGAGGGGTATGAGCGTGCAATGAATGTCGCTCAGCTTGATGGAAACCACCCAGTTTGGGTATACTTTTAGGATCTGGTCGTCCCTCTCCCTCCTATAGCGAGCACCCGATCAGCCAAGGGTGCATCAGGAAGCAAGACTCTGGCTGCTCAGTGATGTCTTTCTCAGCTTCTGCTTTTTGTTTCTTTATCTTTGTAGCTCTGGATTGCTTCTGTTTAATGAAAAATATTTTGTTGTCGATCCTGTCTTGTGCCTTTTCATATCTGCTTTGTGTTAGTTGCTTCACAAAATCTGCAAATTAGGATGTTTCATTAGCCGGAGGCCTGATGGTTTCCCGCCGAAAGAATGGTAGATGCCTGTCGGAGGCACAAGCTGGAAGTTGTTTCCTTGTCCGTAGGCTGTGGCAAAGAATTGTCGGATGGTTGGACATGGAATGGACTTCATGAGTGTGTTAGGTTGGGACCAACAAAAGCCTGTTGGATGACCGCCGGAGGCTTGGTCATTAAAAGTATGCCTCGGCCAACAAAAGCTGTGATAGACGACTGCCGGAGGCTTGGCCGAGGAGTGAGCCCATGAGGGTATTATTATGTCAGGACCGATAGAATACTGACAGATGACTACCGGATGCTAAGCCATTGTGACGAAAGATCTCCAACTGGAGGCCGTCACAAGTGACTTCCAGAGGAACGGTCAAGGAGTGAACCCATGAGGGTATTATATCAGGACCGATAGAAGACTGACAGATTACTGCTGGAGGCTCAGCCATTGTGACGAAAGATCCTTGACCGGAGGCTGTGATAGACGCTTATAGGAGACATGATCAAGGAGTGAACCCATGAGAGTATTATGTTAGGACCGACAAAAGCCTGACAGATGACTACCGGAGGCTCAGCCATTATGACGAAAGATCTTGGACCGGAGGCTGTGATAGGCGACTGTCGGAGGCACGATCAAGGAGTGAACCCATGCGGGTATTATGTTAGGACTGACAGAAGCCTGACATGTGACTGCCGGAGGCTTGGCCATTGTAACAAAAGATTCTTGACCAGAGGCCGTGATAGGCGACTGTCGGAGGCATTGTCAAGGAGTGAACCCATGAGGGTATTATGTCAGGACCGACAAAAGCCTGACATGTGACTGTTGGAGGCTTGGCCATTGTGACGAAAGATCCTTGGCCAGAGGCCATGATAGGCGACTGCCGGAGGTACGATCAAGGAGTGAACTCATGAGGGTATTATGTCAGTACCCACAAAAGCCTGACAGATGATTACCGGAGGCTCGGCCATTGTGACGAAAGATATTTTACCAGAGGCTATGACAAATGCCTGCCGGAGACACGATCAAGGAGTGAACCCATGAGGGTATTATGTCAAGACCGACAAAAGCCTGACAGATGACTGCCGGAGGCTAGGTCATTGTGACGAAATATTTTTCCTCAATGTACAAAAGCCTTGTCATGCCCATCCCTCACGACTGCAGAACCAGCCATCCAGGGACGGAAGCGTGACAAACATAAACAACCTAACTCATTAATCATCACTAGCTCACAAAACAGTCTAGAAGCAACTAGAAACAAACTGGAAACAAACTACTAAACCACTGAAAGAACCAACTAACAACTACTAAGTTGAAAAAAAACTGCCAAACTGAAATAAATCTGTAAACTGATATAATAAAATAGATACCTGAAATGGAATTACTAGAAAACTCCTCACAGACTACTCCTGCATAACTGCTACTAGACTAATGGACTCTACCCGAACTCAACACTGCAACACCTAGGAAGGGGGAAAAGGGAGGGTCAGCTTTGGGAAAAACTGGTGAATACTTATAAGAAAAACATAATGTAAAGCTTCCAAAATAGCTATGGATGACTATTTCTAAAATACTCACACTGATCTTTAAAACTATTTTCTCTTTTAAACTTTTTTCATTTCTATCCTTTATCTCTTTTCAAATTCCTTTCACTTTGGTTCTCATCTCTTTTCAAAACTTTCCAATCTCTTTTCCTCTTTTCATAATCATTCTCTGTGGGGTATAAAATATCACTGGATCATTCGGATCTATCTCAATCTCAACGATCTCATCTCAAAGCCATGATAGCCCGGTGCCATTAATACTGTTGACCACTATTTATGACAGATCTATAACCCTGAGGACATTCTCGAATACGCACAAGTAATGATCCAGGGGTCGCTCGAGATTCGTCCCAGCGATAGGGATATAACTATGCAAACAAGGCCCGCAGTAGGCACAAAAACTCCCACACACAAAGCCCAGGGTGGGCACAAACTCTGCACACTAGGCCCGCAGTAGGCACAACCCTTGTTATCAATCACGAGGTGAGTTTCAAGGCTATTAAGGTATGATTTAAACTTAAATTTTAATTATGAAAATTATCTCTTTATTTACATTCACGCCAAAACTCATATTCATTTTTCTTTTCAAATAATTTCCTTTTCTTATTACAAAATTCACATTTATCAAAATCTCTTTTCTTTGTAGTTCTTATAATCATCATTGTATTTATTTATCCAATAACTTTTATTTATTTATATTTTTTAAAATCTCTTCCCACGTCTCATTTAAATATCTTTTTCATTCTTTGTCTAAAATCTTATTTTCCTATGAATAATAATAATAAAATCAATTTCATTTATTTTCTCTTTATCATGCCAAATCTTTTAAATTTCTCTTTCTATTCTCAAACTCTTACTTTCTTACTTATATTTAAATCACTTTACTTTTCATTTCTCTTTCAATACATTTCTATAAAAACACATTCTATTTTTCTCAAATACCTTTTATAAAATCATTCTCTTTGTTCTTTTCTTTAATTCTCTTTTCTTATTTAATACCAAAATTCCATTTCCTTTTGAATATTACTATTCTCTATCCTTTATTCTTAAATTCCGTAAAAACTCATATATCTTTCATTTGATTCATAATTTTTAACAAAATCTCTTTTTATTCAATTATGTCAAAGTCCATTTAAAATATCTTAT
>NMUG010010033.1:0-11078 GCA_002855965.1 Monotropa hypopitys | reverse complement strand
CCCAACACAATCCGAACCCGCCACTACCAAGCTCTCGTTGCACCCTACGAAATACAACCACTATCAAACATGGAAGAGCGCAATTAGGAGTAAGGGTATGAGAGAGATACGAGATTTACCGAGCATACGCGAACCACCACCGTCAACACGAAGCCCTCGACGCGCTCATCGACGTTAACAAAGGAGCCGAGCTCCGATTCTCCATGGATCCTCCTATAATCAAGAGAGAATGGAGAGGGAGAGAAGAGGGAGGTAGAGAGAGAAGAAATCTGTGGAAATGATAGGAAAAACGGAGGGTTTTGAGTATATAAACACCCCATATGAATTTCCCAAACTGCCACTCAAAACATAAAATCGCGCAGCAGATTTACACGCAGCGACCGGTCGACGGATTTGGCCCGACCGGTCGAGCCTATTTCGAACAGCTCTCTGAAGAGCCTCGACCGGTCGATGTAGTACACGTGTACTGGTCGACACGGCCAAAAATGCACTGACTTGAAACGTTGATTTGTTTGAGAGTATTTTGGTCCTAATTTCTTCGTCCGGACTCCAATTGGGACGATTCAAGTTGCGTTGGAATCGTAATCAAATTATCTACGACTTCCATGAATAAAAATTTCTGATTTGAAGAACGAATCAAGTCGATGGATTTAAATGCGATTAAAGATTTTCAATTTATTAAAATGCATAGAAATTAATTAAAATTTCTGGAGTATGACAAAGGAAACTTAGGGAAGACAAAATCCATGATGTGGTATCTCCTTAGTAATCATTCTTTGGAGTTGATTGTCGTTGTTGTTTACCCATAGGCATTGTGCTCTTGACTTCGTTTTGGGAAATTGGTTGTTTCTCTTGTTGGGACACATTCGTTTGAGGTGGTGTGTCATGAGAAAGTGCATGTGAGTTATCATTTTGTTTCATATCTCTACGAGTGGTATTATGACTACTTTCCTTTGGTCAGTGTTGGCTTTGATTGATGTGATCTATATTGACGATTTTCTTCCTTTCCCCTTGATAGACCATTCCTTTGGCAGTCGTGTTTTGCGCATAAGTGGTATATCCACTATGTGGTGTTGGGACTCTTGTGGTGATAGAGGTCTCGACTTCTCCTCGCTGTTCCACCCGACATATAATTTATACCGGGTGTTTCATTGATCGTAGGTTATTGGGTCTTGGAGATTTGGGAAGTCTCGTATTCGACTAGTCGTGGGCCATGGGTTGATATTTCTTCGGTTGACGATCTTTGGTACCAAATCGGAGCCCTTCTTGTATATAGTGTTTGTTGTGCTTGTCTTGCGACTCATGTGGAGCTTGTTGACTCCTTGATGGCATTGATTTGAGTTTACTCCGTTCAATATAGGTTGCAAGGCTTGTTGATCCCTAGATAACATTTCTTTGACTTGAGTCGTGTTTGATGCATGTGGTGGGGCTTTTCACGTTGCTTGTGGTGTTTTGTTTGAGTTATATTTCAAATCGCGGATCACCCATGTGACTCGATATGCCACTTCGTTTCTCTAGTTGGGTGACACATGATGACCACATTTCATTATTCCTCTTAGTGAAAATCTTTCTTGTTCTAAGGACTATACTTTTGATTGGTTGCCTCCCTATCAATGTGGTATTCTTGATCGGAATGCGAGTGTTTCCTTTTCGGTTGCAAAGTTTTTGTTAAATAAGAGACTCCTATTATCTGTTTCTACGATTATGCATTGGATGTTACTTGATCGTTGGAAAGAAGTTCGTGGACTTAAGATGTGTATCCGATTAACCGTGGGAAAGTTGGGTACGAATGCATATTGTAGTCTAGACTTGGTGTGAGTTTAGTGCCATGCCATGTTGTTTGGGCTTGACACTTGCACATTTTGGCGTGTGTGGGTGCGTGAGTATTTTTGGTTATGTGATATACGTTTGACGTGGTGAATTGGTTTGAGAAGAGCTACCGACCGGGGCGTCTCAAAACAAATCACCAAGGTCATACGGTTACCACACTAGGATGTGTGTGTTTGGTGTGGTGTATTCTTTGGTTTGAGAGTTTGGAGCATATTCATGCATTGTATTTATTTTTGGTTAGTTCGTGGGTGTTGGTGCGATGATGTACCCTCGCTAGTTATAATTTGCCAAGCATTCGTGCAAACGGTCTTAAAGAGTGTCGACGTATCGGCATGTCTATCGCATATTCGTGTATCAGTGTGTCCTAGATATGTCAGCATATCCTCGGTATGTCCTTCCCGTGTTGGCATATCCTCGGCATGTTCTTGCCGTGTCGGTGTATCCTCGGCGTGTCCTTGCCATGTTGGCATATCCTCAGCGTGTCCTTATCGTATTGGTAAATCCTCGGTGTGTCCTTGCCGTGTTGGCGTATCCTCGGCGTGTCCTTGCCGTGTCAGTGTATCCTCAGCATGTCCATGCCGTGTCGGCGTATCCTCGGTGTGTCCTTGTCGTATCGGTATATCCTCGACGTGTCCTTGCCGTGTCGACGTGTTCTCGGCATGTCCTCGGCATGTCTTTGTCGTATCCTTATTTATCGGAGTACCCGTAGTGCGATTGTTAGCTTGTGGTGGATGACGACGTGAGAATTGCTTATGTGTGAATTTGTAGATCAAAAAGAGAGAGTGTTGACGTTGGTGGCAACCGATTCATCTATATTTTATTTGGGTAAGAGCTGTCATAGGAGAATTGCAAATTTTTGGTTCTTGATGAGGTTGTCACTTGTAGGACTCTCCCTTCTTTTTGGTATCTCTATGGAGTCGATTTGCGTCGGTGTGTCCGTATTGTATCGAGAAGCATTCCCTTATTTCTTGGCATGCTTGTAAGCATACGGGTTGTGAAGTGTGCCCTTGCATTGTGGCTATCGCAGACGAATTTTAGGATGTCGAAATAAAGTTATACACATGCTTGACCGAGTGTTCGAGTAACCGTATCGAATCCATGCGTTTTGGTTGAACTCACTCCCGCTCTTATTGTGATCTTACTCTTGGGAAGTTTGTTGAGGAGTAAATTTGTTGGCCCCGTTAGTCGGTGGTTTGGTTTTTCATCCCCTCTCTTTTCTTACTCTATTTCAAGGACGAAATTTCTTTAAGGGGTATGAGATGTAACGACCTAGAATTTCAAAAGTAATAATAAATGAAATACATTACTCATGAAAGTTGTATAGAATCTCATTAGAAATCCAATGCATCTTGAATAATCTCAATCGGAGGTCGAACGAAGGAGTTATGGTCGAAATAAGGTTATGTCTACAAATAATGCAGAATACCCTTCCTCGACCGATCGAGCGTACCGTTGTCGACCGGTCATGGTTTGGTCTTGACTGGTCGAGTGAGCCGCTGTCGACCGGTTCGGGACATTTCATTTAAGTGAGGGGAATGTGGTCTTTTCATATGGAGGCATATATATATGGGTTGTGTACGTGTTGAGGGCATTTGGAGCCCAGATTTCACTCCCCCCCTCTCTCTCAAGTATAAGTATCTCTCTCTCTCCCTCCTTCTCCATTTCACTTCCCCCCTCCCTTCTCTCATACATTTGGCCCTTCTCCTTTAGGTTTTGGGAGAAATCTCGTTCATTAACGCTGAAGAGCACGAGCCGATCTACGCACCTACGGTTCTGGATTGTGGTGGTGTGTTGGGCGACTTTTCCAGTGGGTAAATTCTTAACTCCTATTAAGTATATGTGTGTGTGTATATTGGTTCGATTTGGTAGCCATAATAGGTACATTGCATTTTGTAACCTATGGCTATATTATGGTGGAATTGAGTGGTGATCTTGTGCCCACTAGGTGTTCGATGAAATTTCCGTGAGGGGGACGATTTGTATTTTGGTGGATGATAGGTTGATTGGTGGCCATTGGAGTTAGAGGCCACTAAGTGTTCGATAAATTGCCCATGTGAATCTTGGGTCGTGTATTGGAGAATTTGACACCGTTGGGTTATTGTAGGACTTGTGTGGTTATGTGGTCAATCACATTAAGTCCGCCTAATCATTGTAGGTCCTTTGGGGTTGATGAACACCGAGTGTTGATAAAAGTCCTAAGTGGATCATATGAGTTAAATTGGGTCTAGTTGGACCTTTCGGGTGTTGCGGCGACCGTCCCTAGTTGGTGTGGATCTCCCTCGGCATCGTCATGATTATATGTTCACTTATGTGCATTGGTCCCCCTTGAACTTGTCAAGGGTGGGTGTTGAAATAAATCATCAACTTGGTGAAGGATAGAATCGGTGGGTTAATCCCATTTGATCTCATTAAGGTAGAGTGTGGATCAGGAACACTTGGCAAAACACTCAATATAATCAATAAATTTTAAATATGGAGGATGTGCCCCACGAGGGCTACTCGTACTCAATCTTGAATCTATAATTTGGTAAACTTGTAATGAAAAGATCATGGCTGAGTAAGTTGATGTGATAATGCGGTCTAGATGGAATAATGTGGTTTGATGGCCTTGGTTAGAAACGGTAACAACGATAAAAGAAAATGATAGGATAAATTAAGATTGGACTTATGATGGGATTCTTAGATTTATTCCTAATGCAATGGAAACACTTAACAACGTGGAATTATAGGGTACCGTGAGCCCTCCCAAATGATTTGGGGAAACACTGGAATATTATATGCAGGAATGGACTTATGACGGGATTCCCTGGGTGGTCGCTCCACCCACGACATTGTGCACAATGGGGGTCTCTTGGCCCTCCCAACGAGTTGGGGAATGACGGTCGGAAAGGATAGTGTGCCAACCAACCACTATGCCGGACCCAAATCAAATACGAGATGATTCTCAAGTACGATAAAAGAATATAATAGGATACATCAAGAATGGACTTATAAGGGGATTCTTAGATTTAGTCCTAGTGCAAGTTATGGAACGATTGGTAACGTGTAATAAGCATAAAGGATAAATCAAGAATGGACTTATGATAGTATTCTTGTATTTATGCCTAGTATGAAGTTAATAAACGGAAAGATAGAAAGGAAAGAAAGAAATGTCTCAAATACCCAATGTGGCATATGAATCCAATTCTTAACGATAACGATAGTTGGCGTGGTTCGCAATGTAAGTTAGCATTGGATATCTTGACGTGGCTTCGGTTGGGAGTCCTTAGTGGATCTTTAGGGTTGTCTTACCCTATTAGCGAGTTCGGTTGATTAGTGATAGAGTTTTCTACGGTTGGACCTAGGATGCCTTACTCCATTCTCTTACTCAGTTTGAGGTTTTAGTTGTACTCACTTGGTTGGCGGCACGCCTACGTTCGCGGTTACTTGAGTTAGGTTGCTTCACTTGCACCTTGGGGTCTTTACTGTTTTGTACGCTTATTTGTGGACACGTAGGCACGCACCGCATGTGCATGCTTAGTAGTAGTTAGGGGGTTTTTCACTGAACTGTGGTTTGCTCAGACCCTCCTTCATTTCTCTTTTCTAGTCTGTGTTGCAGGGCTAGAAGGACTTGGCGATTTAGAGTTCGAGTCAGCTGCTGGATTTTCTTGGGCTCGGCTACTTCAGTCTTAGTAGCTCCTCTTGTACTTTATTTTTCAGTTATAGTACTTTCAGTTGTAGTTCCTTTACTTTGTACTTGTAGTTCTTTGTTCACTGTAGCAGTTGTAGTAGGATAGTACTTGTACTTCTCTTCCGCTCTTGTACCCTTTTGTATTTCTACTTGTACTGCTCTGTGATGTAATGAGAAATTCAACTGACTGTATCTGGATAGCAAGTAGTTGTATCCCCTATTTATTATTTAAAATGTATTTCAAAAAACATGTTTTGAAAATCCAGGGCGTGACACATAGCAACTACAGAGAGGAAGGATACCAATCATAAGCCAGAATCAAGACTCATACCCAACAACTGAGTAGAATAGGTTGGAAACAATCACAGATACAAAAGTAAGAGATCCACTTCTCAAAAATGAGGCAAGGACACAATAAACATCATTTAATGGAGTTAGACTCACAGGAATAACAAGACCAAGACAATGGGTCCACTATAGGACCAACACCACTAGATTTAGAGGAAAGATCCCACTTAGTTAATTCTTGTAAAAAAATATAAGGGTCCTCATACAATGCATACACACTCCAAGCACATCACACGAATGCAAATTTTTATAAAAATAATGCACCCATTGAGACCAAATATCTTTCCAAAGGCCTAAGTTTTCGAACGAAAGCTCTGATACCAAGTTGTCAAGCCCCAAAATTTCAAACCATGTTTTTTTGAAATAGAAAATATGACAACAAGAACAAGTAAAAGTAAACAACTACCTAATCCAAAAGTGCGGAAATGAAAGGGGAGAGGGGGAATGTCACACGCAAGCATTAATGAGTTAAGTTGACAAGTCCAACAAAATATTATAGTCCCGGGTACATGAATTTAAAACGAAAGACTGAAATGAATAAAACAAGGATACCCAAGGATGACATCCACCGCTCCGATCTCCAAGCTAGACGATCGAGTCGGTACCTAAAAATAGAGGGTTAGGCGACAACCTAGTAGAGATAACCTACACCCAAGTATTTCCCAAATTGGGACAAAAGATGCAAGTGCGAGAATTAAATAAGTATATATGCGATGAGGACTATTTTCATAGTTCAAAACGTTTTCCCATTTTTTTCCAAAATCAATTTCCAAGGCTTATTAATTTTCTTCTAAAATGCTAAACTTGACAAAATTAAGGAGAATTATAGTATTTCAAGTTCTCATCTCAACCTTGATGAATTCAAGGGAGGCACAAACAACATTATTAAAGAATTGTTAAGTTTCGGCTTGTTCCGCGCTAGTCGCCTGTTAGCTAACTAACCGTAAGTTTCTTAGAATTCCCCTAACCTTCGAGAGGGCTCCAGTCAACCCCATTGTGCAATGTAGTGAGTGTGAATCTACTCATGGAATGAAATTCCCGTATGAAAATATAGCTAACCCAACTTATCCATCATGTTTTGGTTAAATTAAAATATTTCTTCAATTGTTCATTAATTCCAAGGATTAAGGCATCCATAATTCCTAATCACCATTAATGACCAAAACATGATTTTCTCAAAATTGATTTCCAATTTATAAAATTAAATTGCAAGTAAGGTCGTAGGACCATTTTTAAACAATCGATTTCAACCTTCAACCCTTCAATTTCAAGATTCTACCATGACCCAAAATTAAGATTTTTTAGAAATTAGGGGTTTTGCAAATTAACTTAGGGATCTTGAAATTGAAGTGCTAGGGAGTCTAGTGAGACCCTAATGAACAAAAACCCTCAACGAATTCAAGGATTGAATCGACCCGCAAGGTGACCTAAGAAGATTTCCTCATCTTAACAATATACATGGAGGGGGAAAAGAGAAATCCAACCAAGGAGATAAGAGAAGTAGGAGACTCTACATTTGAAGATGATTTGCACAAATACTTACAAAACCCTAGATGAGGGATTATTAAGAGAGGGGCAAACTTTGCACGTCAATGCGGGGAGGAGAGAGCCATCTACGTGTTTAATCCTTGGTTTTTCTTTAAAAACCCAACCAAGAACTCTAGATCTTAGAGAGAAGGGAGAGGACTTGAGAGGAGATATGAGTTGAAAGGTAGAGAGAGGGAAGAAATGTGTTATGGATGTTTTTTCTAGCCCTTACACGCATATAGGGTTGAGTTAAATGAGAGGAAAAAAACCAAAACACCCCCAACAACCTTCTGCAGAAGTGCTATCCCGACACCCGTTACCGGTAATGCGCTTGACCGGTTACCGGTAATGCAACATGCAGGAGTCTGCCAGACAAGACACGTTACCGATAACGCAACAAGACCAGTTACCGGTAACGCAACATGCAGGAGTTTCTGAACAGTGCCCATTACCAGTAATGCAACAAGACCGGTTAGCAGTAACGCAACCTGCAGCAATTTCACCAAAACTATTGCCGAGGTGTTTCGGGCCTAACTTCCTCGTCCGAACTCCGATTTGAATGATTCAAGTTGCATTGGATTCACAATTGAATTCTATATGACATTCTAAGATCAACAATATACACAATCAAGAGAAGATTTTGAGATTAAAATCGATCAAAATTCATAGAATGGAATTTAGATTTCTAACTTCGATTAAATAAATTCTCGACCGCTACAGTGCATGTATGGAATAGGAGGTTAATATGGTCTTTTGTCCTAAACCTAATTACATACATACTTAATATTATACTTAACCCTTATAAATCATTTAGGGTTAGAGAAATAGAGTGGTGACTATAGAGGAAGGAGAAGAGAAAGGAAGGCCTAAGGTTTCCTAGAAGGAGAATCAACCCTCAAAGTCAATCCTGTGAATAAAATCATGGTAATTAAATCCTATTTCTTATGTTATAATCTTATATTGGTTCATGGTTGCGTATATTGTTCAAGGATAAATTTTATAACTTATAAGTTTATAGGAAAAATCTTGGGGAAATATGCATCAAAGTACGATTAAGGTGTTTTGGGGATTAAAGATGAGTTTTGATGAATATATGAGTCATAGATCACATCTAGGGTGTTTAGTTTTGAGTTTTTTATTAATAGAATTGTCTAAAAGAGTTTTGGAGAAGTTTGGTTCGAGAAATCACCTAAAATCTGGAAATTCGAGGCTGACTGGTAGGAGACCGGTTGAAGGCTAGTAGGAGGCCGGTATGCCAACTGGCATACCGAATAGTAGACCAAATAGGTACCGGTTAGAGTAAATTTGGGTTATATGTGTTCAAAAGTGAGATCCAGAGACCATGTCGTAGACTAGTATACTGGACAGTATACTGACTGGCACACCGGTCTGTGTACCGGTTAGGCTAATTTGGCTATACCATGAAGGGGTGTTGAACTGGCATACCGGTTGGCTACCGATTCGGGTACCGATCATAAGAAAGTTCGGGGTCTTGTTTCAGAAGGTTATTAAAGAGTTGTTAATGAGTTTGGGGCTTAATTAAGGAAGGTAAAAACAAGTTAATAAGAGATTATAGAGACTCCGATGGGCAAGAATAAGTTAAAAATGAATGTTAATTTACGTATTAAGTTATATTACCATTATCGATTTTAACGTGTTAATGTTGGAACATGTGAGGAGTCGAGCTCATCTGCAATGCCCAAGTGATTATTCCACGTCATATTTGGTATCAGTGAGTTTGTTAGATACAACTTATATGACAACATGTTTCCTTGATTTCTATACGTGTTATATATATTTTTGGAATCTGTGGAAAGTCATTATTTATAATTATTTAGGGATTTATAGTTAAATGGGCATCTTATCTAGCATGTGTTATAAAAATGCAAGTAGATATTGTGTACAAGCATAAAACTTGTTGTCTGGTAAAGAACTATAAAAGAATGAGCACAATGTTAAATATGAATGATTGGCAAAGAGTTGTGAAAATAAGCACCATAATAACTATGATTGATTGGAAAATGGTTGTGGAAATGAATATCATGATAACGATGGTTGACTGGCAAATGATTGTGAAAATAAAGACAATATTAAATATGGTTGACTAGCAAAGGGCTATGAAAATATGGACATTTTATACATGTCATTACAGATAGATATGCTTCGGCAGATGGGTCACCAATGCTGTGATCCAATGGTCCAGTGTATATATTGAATTAATATTGTTGATATAACCATCAAATGGCGAGTGATGCTAGATAAGAATAAAATGGGATTAACTGGAAAATGTGATAAAAACTTGGAGGAAATGTTGAACATGTGATATGGACATAATTCATGGACACTATATATTTATTTGTCTCATTACATTAATTTGCAAGTAGAGATGGCAAAAAATACCGGCCCGGTCCTACACAACCCATTCCCTATCCCGTTCGGGGACAAATTTTAGGGATTTTTTCGAGGACGGGGAAAAATTTTAAAAAAAATCGGGAACGGAAACGTATACATCCAGCCCGTTCCCAGCCCAATCCCCGACCCGTTATTATTATATGGTTATTTTTTGTATTATGTATGTAGTTTTCTTAAAATAATATTTTGGATTGTTTTAAATTATGTTTTTGGAAATTATATATGTTATGAAAACTATGTTTTGTAAGATACATAATTTTTAATTTTTTTTCTCCCTTATTTTGACTAATTTTAATATTTTTTTATAAATAAAAAATAATTCGGGGATGGGTCGGGAATCCCTGTTCTTTGAACGGGCCAGGGATGGAGGGAAATTTTTTTGTACCCATTCGGGGACGGGCTGAGGATAGGAATAATTATGCAAAAGCGGGAACAAGGACAACTAAACTTATCCCCGACCCGACCCATTATTATCCATATATTTGCAAGCATGTTATAATGCATATATTATTTCTATATCTAACACACTCCTGAATGTTATCGGTAGGTGATGTCATAGTTGGGTAGAGAGACTTTATTGTTGGATGTGTTTTAGTTATTTATGTCACTAGTAATTGTGAGAAAGCTATTCTTGAGAGATTATAACTAAATATTTTGATAAGAATATTCATGTTTTAATAGTATTGGATTATTTATAATTTGAGAGATTTCACATAGTCGGTAGGGATGCAACGGGGATAATTGGGCCGGATAGTACTATATCCGTCCCCATTTCCCAAACCCCATATCAGTTCCCGTCCCTACCCTATTCCCCAATTGGGGATTTTTTATATATCCATCCCCGCCCAAATGAGGACTGGGGAATCCAAATAGGGATTCAGATATCCATTTAATAAACTGGGGCTGAGTTTGGGTTGAGTAATTTTTCTATTTTGGTATTGGGATGAACTGGGTTGGGTTTGGATTATAAAGGGGTAGGATAGGTTGTTTGTGGGTTATGGGTTTGGATATCAGATAGTTTGGGAAATGAGGGCAAAACGGGGAATGAGGCAAAATGGGGAACGGAACAGATTCAGTACGGGGATAGATATATATTTGTATCTGTCCCGTCCCCGAATTTTTTAAGAAATGGATCTCCAAATCTGTCTCATTCCCCCAAAAGTTTCCAAGTTACCGATCCATTTCGATCGAATAACAGATCAGATCGAATCAGATCGGATGAGATGCTCATCCCTAATAGTTGGTCGTGGTTTGTTTTAAGACATGGGAATTTTGCAAATTTTATCAAGTC
>NMUG010010032.1:0-11078 GCA_002855965.1 Monotropa hypopitys | reverse complement strand
TGCGGAGATTCAAGTCTGCATTGAAGATCGTCAAAACAGAAATTCTCGCAAGACACATGTTGGCATCGACATGTATAACAGTCGATTTTCGGCTCAAATGCATAAGCATGATATTATTATTTTTCATTAAGTTTGTTTTGGAGTATTGTTTTTATATATATTTCATCTTTATTGTTTATGATATATATATATGTTTATATATATATATATTATTTTTGTTTTTAAAGATTTTTTCTAATAAAATCTTTTAATTCTCTGCTTGGCGCCACCCGGCGCGCCGCAAGCTACCGGCGCGCCTATGGGCCTTAGTTTTCAAATCGACTTGTAGAGAATACAGAACCTACGGAGCCGCTAGCGCCGTGGCGCTAGCGCAGCGCGTCGGGAGCGCCGTGGCGCTCTCTCTGCGCATCCCGAGATTTTCAATAGCGTGTCGGAGCGCCGTGGCGGTCTCGCCTCTTTTTAATTCTCTAGTATTGATTGTTTATTGTTTTTTCAATCTAGGGTTTTGATCATAAATATATTTTTGGAAAACACTTTCCTTGTTTTGTGTTTTGATCTTTAATTAACAAACTAAATATGTTTGGAGAAATCACATTCTTGTTTGATTTTGGATTCAAGAAACAAAAAATTATTTTTGGATAATCATCCTTGTTTTCTGTGTGTATTTGAATTCGAGAATCTAGTTTTGGATAATCTATCTTTGATTTGTTTGAATTCTAATTTCAAGATTCAAACATATTATTTTGGAAAAGCTTCCTTGTGTTTGGTTGAATCTTACAAGATTCAATCATATTTGTTTAGAAAAACTTCTTATTTTTCTATTGTGTTTCGATTCAAGATTTGTTTCTCGAATAGATTGTTTTAAGCATTTTGTTTAATGTATTCAATTTGAATTTCATTGTACTTGCATTGCCTATCTACTATTTTGGCCAAAGGGACTTGGAGCCGGCGGAATTTTCCCTTCAAACAGTTAGTTAAAAAAGTATATAATTTTTATGAATTCAATCCCCGAATTCCCATTTGAATCTCTATTCCCCGTTTGAAATAGGGATGGAGGTGAAAACAAATCCCCAATGAATACGAGGTGGGGATGGAGATTGGATGAGAATGAGTGAATCGGAGACGGGAATATTGATATCCACTTTCGCTCCACCCAGTTGCTTGGTGATGACTAGGGGTGTAAACGATTCGGTTTGGTCGGTTTTAGGACAAATATAAAACCAAATCGATAATTTCGTTTTATATTTTCTAAATCCAAAACCAACCAACATTATGTCTAAACCAAACCAAACTGATATGTGTTATACAATTCGGTTCGGTTCGGTTTATTCGGGCTTTTTGTATATGTAAACAAACATCAGAACACGTAGTACTTTCATCGAAAATATAAAAGGACAAGAAAACTTGTTTGGCAAAATATCAGAACACGTAGTAATATCATCAAAAATGTAGTAATATCATCAAACCTAATTTTTTTTAAAATGGCTCGATCCCGACTTGATTTAAAATGCTCTAAACAGTTAGGATTATCAATAAATTAAGTATAAACTTTCACTATATACAAAACAGAATGTGTATTTATTAATCTAACTACATTGAGTCAATTACATAAACAACTTGACCACTATATTTATAATTATACTAAAAACACAATGTTGGTCTTAAAAATTGAATTAGCAGAGGAAACATAGAAAAAAACTTAAATTCCGTGGAGCATTTTCGTCAGTGAAAAAGTATGAGTACAAATAAAAAATATGTGTACAAATAAATTAAAAATTAATGTTATTTTTATTCGATCGGTTTCAGTTTAATTCGATTTTCAAAATTAAAAATTAACACCAAACCAAATTCTGATTTTTTTAATTATAAAATCAATCAAATTATTCTAAATCAAAAAACTGATCAAAAATTACCGATTCAATTTGATCCGATCGGTTTCATCGGTTTTCGATTTTATTTACAGCCAAGTGACTGGTAACCGATTCACCCAGTCACACAAGCAACACGAAAAAACGAAATCTCGGGAACCCCTTTGGACTCTAGCCTAACCCACCTCAGCCCCACGAGCCCGATCGCCCCGAACCACTCGCCAACCATCCCATTCGCCCTCGCTCTCCCCCTCCACAACCCGATGGCTTCCGAAGACCACACCGTCTACGGTGAAGAAGACCTCGACGACGACGAAGACGACGAAGACGAAGATGACATCGAAGACGACGACGACGACACTTCTTCCTCCAATATCGCCGCCGGTGAACTCCATCCCTTTTCCGGAGAGGTCACCATCGCCGTTCCCGGCATCGCGAAAGGCGCGCAGTCCACTTCCACCCATGGATTTACTGGATCTATCCACGATCCGAGGCGTCAAGGCATCGAGGACGCGACCATCTCCGCCGCCGTTGTGGAGGAGAGAAAGCCGGTAGCGTTTTTGGATGATTCGCGGAAATTGTTTCAACGTTTGTGGACGGACGAGGACGAGATCGAGCTGTTGCAGGGATTCCTCGATTACACGACGCAACGGGGACTAGGGACCAATTCGTCGCACCACCATCACGACACGGCCGCGTTTTACGACCAGATCAAGACCAAGCTACAGCTCGATTTCAACAAAAACCAATTGGTAGAGAAGCTCAGGAGGCTGAAGAAGAAGTACAGGAACGTATTGAATAAGATCGATTCAGGTAAAGAGTTCGTCTTCAAAAGCCCCCACGATCAGGCCACTTTCGATATTTGTCGCAGAATCTGGAGCACTGATACTGTAGGCGGCAGCAGAGGAATGGAAGACGAAGAATCAAACCCTAACCCTAGTCCTAACCCTAACCTTGTGTCCTTTGATCAGAACAACAACGGTGTCAATACCCATAGTTCGGCGAAAAAAGCGCCGAGGCCAATAAAACGTTCAAGAGCAGTGAAAATTGAGGAAAAACGAGACTTGTATCAACCAACTCTCCAGAATTCAACTCCCATCGCGACTTCAATACCCAATTTGATTGAGGACACAGTAAGGAGCTGTTTATCCCCATTGTTCAAGGAGTTGCTTCACAACGCAACAACAAATGGGCCAAGTGGTTCACGGGGGTTTGGAGGGGTTGCAGCGGCATTGAGTCCAATTCCTTTGAGTTTCGGGTCGTTGAATTTCAGTTGTGGTGGTGATATTATGACAGATGAGAGATGGAGGAAGCAACAGATACTGGAGTTGGAGGTGTATTCAAAGCGGTTAGAGTTGGTGCAAGATCAAATTAAGTTGACTTTGGAGGAACTGAGGTCGGTGGGAAGTTGAAAAAGAGGTTGCCTTATCTCTAGATGCTATTGTAAGTGCTTGCAGCTTTCTATTGTTAGTTTATAAATTTGTTGGTCATGTGATCAATGCTGAAAACTACAGTGGTAATTTCAGTCTGTTGAGATTTGATCTTTTTTTTGGTTGTTTAACTTACAAGTTATTGGAATAATAATTCTTTTTTTGCTGTCTTGGACTTGTATGGTCTGCAAGGAAAACACTTCTAAAGTTTGTTACCACCGGAATCGAAGGATTAACATTTATCCAGCTATTTCTAGCTGTTGTATCCATCTGAGGATCAGTATTTGGGGAGTTCTGCTGAAGGGTGGCAGGATTTGGGTGACCTTTTAGTTAGCTTGTGGTGATTGTCTCAGTCAGGAATCTGCTGTGATTTAGGTCTAGAAAAGTTCTATAGATTAGCTGTAGGGTGACTGATTTGCAATACAAAAAGAAAGAAATGTTAGGAAGGAGGGAGAGAGAAAAAAATCCGGGTTGTTATCGTGAAAATGACATTTTATATACATATATATGAAAGAAAAGTGACAGAAAGATAGAAGCGATGTCAATTTTAGGAGTTATAAACAAGCCTGTAAGGAGGCCAAGAATGCAGCGGGGGAAGTTAAGATGGAATCGTTTGAGAATTTGTATGCAAGACTAGATAACAAGGATGGAGAGAAGGCGATATCTAAACTTGCCAAATGGAGAGAGAAGAAAATAAGAGGTGTTTCTCAAGTTAAATGTATAAAAGATGACGGCTCGAGGATATTAATGAAGGATGACGAGATTAAGAAAAGATTGAAGCCAATAGTATATGTTTTATCGAATGGTACAAAAGTCTGACGTAGAAAACGCGTTGAAAAGGATGAAATCAGGCAAGACTTTAGGATCAGATGACTTCCTTATTAAGGTATTAAAGGGCCTTGGGGATAGATAAATGATGTGGCTGACGAAACTGTTCAACAAGATTATTTTGACTAGAAAGATGCCTAATGAGTGGAGAATGAGTATCTTATTACCAATATATAAGAATAAAGGGAATATTCACAGTTGTAATGATTATAGAAGTATTAAATTGATGAGTGATACAATGAAACTGTGAAAGAGTTATTGAGCATCGATTAAGAATGCTGACAACGGTATTAGAGAATCAGTTTGGGTTTATATCTGATAGGTCAACAATGGAGGCAATATACTTATTAAGGAAATTAGTTGAAAAGTATAGAGAGAAAAGAAAGTCATTTTTATGGTATTTATAGACTTAGAAAAGACGTATGATAAGGTGTCTAGAGACATTATATCACGAGTCTTGAATAGAAAGGTTATAACTAAATGATATATTGATGTAGTTAAAAACATGTATAAATGTGTTGTCACGACTATTAGATCTATAGGGGAAACAAGTGAATTCTCAATCACAGTAGGATTGCATCAAAGGTCTTCTTTGAGCCCTTATTTTTTTGCTCTAATTATGGACAAATTGACTAAACCTGTCATGTGAGACCTGAACATTCAAATCCCTGAATTATGCTAATTAATTCTGGGTTAGCAAGGGAATAATTGATGTTTAAATCTAACATTTGTAGATTAAGTGGAATTATTATAAGTTTGGAGGTTTAATTTCATTTTAGAAGGAAAGAATTAGAGACTAGCCGGACATATCTCACACATAATCCTTCAACATTGCAGATATCCCAAAAAACTTGACTCGTGCACTGGCCTTGGGTCTGTATCTTAATTCATGTGCGCTTTAAAGTCTAGCCCCAATGACTTATAGGAAGCAACACCACCTCCACACTCACATAGGTAGATCATCAGTGCTCCTGTAACAATAACACAAACAACTTATTAAGAACTTAATAGTTCAACCTCCTTTGTAATTATATTACATGAACAAAACACTCGACCTTTGAATGCATAAAAATCTCTAAAGTGTTTCCAATCACGACATGTGGTGTAGTTTCTCATTGAATTCAAGAGATTGAGACTATCATCCAGTTGAGTTGAGTTTCCACCAGGAGTGATCATAAGTGGGCAATAGTCACATTCCTCTTGATGTCTTTCGCACCAAGTCCCTTGCAAGTCCCTTTGTAAAAGGGTCGGCCAAATTTTGACTCATAATCAATGGTTAGCACCCCACCAGTAATCAATTTTCTAACATAGCTATGTCTAAGTCCTATATGCCTGGACTTACCATTATACACTTGATCATAAGCTCACGACAATGTCGCTTGACTATCACAGTGCAAAGATATTGGTGGCATAAGTTTAGGCCATATTGGAATCTCCAATAATAAATTTCTCAACCATTCTGCCTCTTTGCTACCAGAAGCTAATGCCGCAAACTCGGATGCCATGGTCGAGTATGTAATGAGTGTTTGATTCTTGGATCCCCAGGAGATTGAACCTCCACCAAGTGTAAACAACCAACCACTCGTTAATGAGTGATCATTCTGCTCAGTAATCCAACTATCGTCAATGTATCCTTCTAAAACAGAAGGATACCCACTGTAGACTAATCCATAGTCCATAGTACCTTTCAGGTACCTCAATACTCCATGTATTACTTGCAAATGCATATATCCAGGATTATTAGTGTACATACTAAGTCTCCATACTGCATAAGCAATGTCTGGTCTTGTGCATGTCATGACATACATCAAACTGCCAATCACCCTAGAATACTCTAATTGTGATATTGCTCTTCCACTATTGGAATTCAATGATGTATGAGAATCATATGGTGTATAAACCGGTTTGCTATCAAAGTGATCGAACTTCTTTAAAACCTTTTCAATGTAATTTTCCTAGGTTAGAATCAACCGACCATCATGTCTTTTTAATTCGTATACCCAAAATTACATCAGCAATACCAATGCCTTTCATACTTGTTGAAGAATATTGTAATCTGTGTCAATTAATATTGTAATTTGTATCAATTAGGAAAATTGTATTTAAGGTATATATCAATTAGCCAAATTAGGTAGGTAGAATAATTTGATTTGATTTAATTTGATTTTGCTTTTTTTATTTTTGGTTGTATCCAATCTATAAATAATTCCTCCTTGAGAGAAGAATATACATCATTCGATTATTTCAACATGGTATCAAAGCGGGTCTTGCGCTTTGATTTTTTCTCCCTCTCTCGAGTGAGTGCTCACATTAGCACTTACTATTTTTTCTCCTCTCCGTAATCAGTATACTCAAACCCTAAAATTCTTTTTCCCTCCTATCCCACGTACATCGCCGCCACCCTAAAAAAACCCTCCCGTACAAACCCTAAAATACCATATCTGCTTCCGTCGCCCCCTATCCCGTACATCGCCGGCGCCACCCCTCCGGGCCTCCTCATCACCTTCGATCGTCGACGCCATCTCCCCGTCGCCGTCGCCTATCACCAGACCTTCCAGTCGCCATTTCTCTATCGCAAATCGTCATCTAAGTTGTGATCCAGCCACCGTCGCGCCTCTCGCCATCACCAGATGTCTGAAGACGTCGCAAACCTCCAGTTTGACATCCATTCAAGCTCCGCTGAACCCCATCGCTGCCATTCCCGCCATCACCAGACCTCGCTGCCTTTATCTCTCTCTCTGTCTCAGTCGGCGATGCCACTTGCCATCGCCATCTCTCCAGTCGGAGACACCACCAGCGACGCCACCACTCTGTTTTTCCGCCTACTCTCGTCGGACATCGTCTCACCAGTCCGACGACCTCTCTAGTCGTTGAGTATTCTCCATCAACCACCATCGCCATCCGTCGTCCTCATCCCAGGCGCTAGCACCAGTGACCGATGGGATCTCTCTCTCTCGCAACCCGATCAAACGAGATCTCTCTATCTCGATCCGTCAGATCTCTCTCGCTGTCTCAGTCCACCTCGTCGACCTTCTTAGTTCTTGCTGTTGGGCTTCATCAACCTTTGCACTATTGTTGGCATCACCTTTGTAGTGATTGTCTCAGTGACTCGTGCCCAGATGACTCAGATCTGCAGGTTTCCCCAGGTGATTTTATTGACGCCTTATTTGGAGTATTGATATTTATCTGATTCGTTTATTGTTGGTTATTTCTTTGGGATGTCTCGTGATCGTGGTCCCAACCGTAATATTAGATTCAGTAGTGGTACAAAGAAGTGTATTCATTGTGGTGCAACAAACTACGATGTTGAGTTCTGTTGGAAACTTCATGGCAAGCCAGTTTGGGCTAATCAAGCTACACTTGCTCCTAATCAGATTACTATTTCTAAGCCTGAATATGATTCTATGGTTCAAAGGGCCAATGCATCTTTTTCTTCCACTACGACCCATGTCACCCCAGGTATCACTAGTCTTCACTCATCTTCTCATACTCATAACACTCATTGGATTCTCGATTCTGGTGTGTCTGATCATATGACATGCAACTTGTCTCTTTTAACTAATGTTACCCATTTTGTTCCTTCTTATGTTACTATTGCTAATGGTTCTAAAGTTCTTGTTCATGTCATTGGTACATATTCCTCATCTGGTCTTGTCTTTCGGTCTGTCTTATACTTGCCATAGTTCCCTTTTAATCTTATTTCCATTCATAAACTCTCTCATACTCACCAGTGTTCTATACTTCTCTATCATTCTTGTTGTGAATTTCAGGATCTAAAGACACAGATGATAATTGGTTTGGGATATGAAAAGAATGACCTGTATTACCTCCAGGAGGAGGAGGAGCAGCAACCGACCGTCTCTTCTGGGTTATTTGCTCTACACTCTACTATCACGCCTTATCAGTGGCATTGCCGTCTTGGGCACCCGTCTTCTGCCAATCTCCGCAAGCTAGTTCCCAATTAACCTAACTTTTCTCTTTTTAATTGTGATACATGCGAACTGAGTAAACATCACAGAATTTTTTTTTCTTTACGCCACGAGTCTCCCTCTTCACACCCTTTTTCTTTAGTCCATTCAGATATTAGGGGAGCTTCTCGCACTATAGGCTTATGTGGTGCTCGTTATTTCGTTACATTTATTGATGATTTCTCTCATTTAACTTGGGTATATCTCCTCAAAGATCGGTCACAAATATTCCCCGTCTTTTTAAAATTTCATGCTGAAATTGTTAATCAGTTCAATGCTAAATTACATATTTTGAAAACTGATAATGCCCAAGAATATCTTTCTCATCAATTTACGCAGCTTACTGAAACTAATGGTATTAGTCATCAAACTACTTGTGCCACCACTCCCTAACAAAATGGGGTTGCGGAACGGAAAAATGGGCCAATTTTAGTTGTAGCCCGTGTGCTTATGCTTCACATGCATGTTCGAAAACCTTTTTGGGGATATGCTATTCTTACAGCTAATTATCTCATAAATAGAACACCTTCTCGAGTTTTGTACGACAAAATTCCTTATGAAGTCATGTTTCCTGATAATGACCTTTATATTCTTCTCCCAAAACTTTTTGGATGTGTTTCATTTGTTCATAATTTATCTCCAGGACGTGATAAGCTCGATCCTCGTTCTTACAAATGTCTATTTCTTGGATACTCTCGGATCAAAAAAGGATACAAGTGTTACAGTCTCGTATTACGAAATTACTTTGTGAGTGCCGACGTAACATTCTTTGAGACAGTCCCATATTATTCAGTTGAAGGTGGACAGATTCAACCACATATGTTGACTAATCTTGACCAGTCTCATTGCTTTTCTGAGCTTGCCACCCGACCACCGATTACACAGGTCTATGTTCATCGTTCTTCTGCTGTTACTCCACCTGTGGTTCCTACAGCTCCACCTTCTGTACCCCCAACATCTTCTCCAGCATTTGCAGATCCTGATCTCGATCGACCCATTGCTCAACGAAAAGGTATTCGTTCTTGTACCTCTCATCCTATTTTACAATTTGTGACTTATGACCAATTATCTACCTCTTTTCACGCTTTTTCTGTGTCTCTGTCTTCTGCTATTGTTCCTAAGTCTTATCAAGAAGCTATTTCTCATCCGGGATGGCGTTCTGCTATGGAAGAAGAGATGCACGCTTTATCATTGAATCATACTTAGGATCTTGTTCCCAAGCCTTCTGGAGCCCACATTGTTGGTTGTCATTGGGTATTTAATGTTAAACACAACCCCGATGGTACTGTTGATCGACTAAAAGCTCGTCTTGTGGCCAAGGGATTCACTCAAACCTATGGACTCGATTACACTGAGACTTTTTCTCCCGTTGCCAAACTCAACTCTGTTCGCATTATTATCTCCCTTGCAGCTAATCTTGATTAGACTCTTCATCAACTGGATGTCAAGAATGCATTCCTTCATGGCAACCTCTCAGAGACTGTTTATTTGGCTCAACCACCCAGTTTTGAGTCCAAGGGGGAGTCTGTGTATCATCTTCGCAAATCTATCTATGGCCTCAAACAATCTCTCCGAGTTTGGTTCAGCAAATTCAGTAGCACCGTCGTGTCTCATGGTATGACTCAAAGTCAAGATGATCATTTCGTATTCTTTAAAAAGACAACTCGTGGTATTGTGATTCTTGTGGTATATGTGGATGATATTGTCATCACTGAGAGTGACAGTATTGAGATCCAAGTATTGATTCAACTCCTTTGTTCTAGTTTCCTCACCAAGGATCTAGGCAAGCTTCGGTATTTTATTGGTATTGAAGTTGCTCGTTTTAAAGCAGGCATCGGTCTATCACAGCAGAAATATACTCTCGATCTCTTTAGAGATACCGGATATGTTGGTTCTAAACCAGTTACTACTCCTATGGAGACCAATGTTAAACTTATGCCTGATGATGGTGAGTTGATTGACGATCCTGAGTTGTATCGGAGACTTGTGGGTAAACTTATCTATCTCACTATCCCTCGCCCTGATATCTCCTGTGCAGTCAGTGTTGCCAGTTAATTTATGACCTCTCCCCGTGTCTCTCATATGGAAGCTGTTGTTCGTATATTAAAGTATCTTTAAAATGCTCCTAGGCGTGGGCTTCTCTATAGAGCTTCTGGACATCTTCATATAGAAGGATATACAGATGATGATTGGGATGGATCTCCTGTTGATCGTCGTTCTACCACTGGATATTGCACTCTCAAAGGTGGAAATCTTGTGACATGGAAAAGTAAGAAACAGTTAGTCATAGCACGCTCTAGCGCTGAGGCAGAATATAGAGCAATGACGCATACCACTTGTGAATTGACTTGGTTGCGTACTCTTCTACATGAATTTGGGATTCCAGTTCATGATCCCACTCCATTATATTATGATAATCAGGCGACTATCCACATTGCTAACAGTCCAGTTTTTCACGAAAAGACCAAACATATCGAAGTTGATTGTCATTTTATTCGATCAAAAGTGGAGTCTAAAGAAATCTGCACTCTGTTTGTTCCTTCAGGCTCTCAACTTGCTGACATTTTTACAAAGGCTCTTCCCAAGACTTCCATTGACTCTATTTGTTGGAAGCTTGAAGTATACGATGTATACGCTCCATCTTGAAGGGGAGTGTTGAAGAATATTGTAATCCGTATCAATTAATATTATAATTTGTATCAATTAGGAAGATTGTAATTAAGGTATATATCAATTAGCCAAATTAGGTAGGTAGAATAATTAGATTTGATTTAATTTGATTTTACTTTCTTTATATTTGGTTGTATCTAGTCTATAAATAATTCCTTCTTGAGAGAAGAATATACATCATTCAATTATCAACAATACTAAAATTGGATGAAAGAAATTCCTTTGTACTTTGAATGCTTTCTTGACTTGTCTTAAAAATTAGCATATCATCCACATACAAATAAATAATGACACTTCGATTGCCACTAAATTTA
>NMUG010010031.1:0-11078 GCA_002855965.1 Monotropa hypopitys | reverse complement strand
AATAAGTTTTTAAGAAGGTAAAACGATAAATGGAATATATTTTAAGAAAATGAGTTAAAACTGAGTTAATGGATAATTGAAAATGGAGTATATTTTGACAAGAAAAAGTAAATAAATTTAATCAATAAGAATTTATATAAGGGAAGAGTTCTTATATTGTCAACTAAAAAGAGAAATTGATAAAAGAAAGAAAAGAGTTATTTAAGAGATTTTGAAATGGAAAAGTGAGAAAGATATAAAATGGTTTTGTGTAGAATAAAATGAGATTTTGAAATATTATAAGCTTTGAAAAGAATTTGAAAAGAGGAAAAGGAAAGAAATGAAAAATGTTTAAAAGAGAAAACAGTTTGAAAGATAAATGTGAATATTTTGAGTAATAGTGATCCATAGCTATTTTGGCAGCTTTACTTTATGTTATTCTTATAAGTATTCACCAGCTTTTCCCAAAGCTGACCCTCCCCTTTCCCCTCCTAGGTGTTGCAGAGTTGAGTTCGGGTAGAGTCCACTAGTTCAGTAGCAGTTGTGCAGGAGTAGTGTGTGAGGAGTTTTCCAGGAGTCATATTTCAGGTACCTATTATATTATTAGAGTTTTATTTCAGTTTGTCAGTTTTGTTTCAGTTCAGTAGTTGTTAGCTGGTTCTTTTCAGTTGTTCAGTAGTTTGTTTCCAGTTTGTTTCTAGTTGCTTCCAGCTTGTTTTGTGAGTTTGTTTTATTTCAGATGCATTGTTATAGCAAATTAGTGTTGATTAGTGAGTTAGGTTGTTTGCTGTTTGCCACGCGTCCGTCCCTGGATGGCTGGTTTACAGTCGTCAGGGATGGGGCGTGACAAGCACAGTCCAAACGAAGTCCCCCGCACTAAACTCCACTAGACACCTCTTCTTGTCGATTGCCTTCTTGTACTTGTCCCCTGCTTTAACCAAATTTTGTTTAACCTGCTGGTGGATGCTCTACAATTCACTGACAAACTCCTCAGCCTTCTTGTGAATCTCGACCATGTCTGGAACGGGAGCAAGGTCAACAGGAGCCCGTGGTTGGAATTCATAATTTGCTACAAACGGGCTGACTCCCAAGCTACGGTTTACCGATCTATTGAAAGCGAATTCGGATTGATACAGTTTCTGGTCCCATGCCTTGGGTTGTTCTCCCACCAAACACCTCAGCAAATTTCTCAAGAAACGGTTAACCACCTCAGTTTGTCCATCTGTCTGCGGGTGATAAGCACTGCTAAAATCAAGTTTGGTATTGGTTAGTTTGCACAAACATCTCCATTAATGACTAAAGAACTTGGAGTCTCTATCTGAAATGATTGACGTCGGCAGGCCGTGCAGTCTGTACACTTCCCGGAAGTATAGTTGCGCAATATGAACATCGTCATTTGTCTTTTTGCAGCCAATAAAGTGCACCATCTTGGTGAATCTATCCACCACCACAAAAATGGAGTCACATCCGCATTGGGTGCGCGGCAAGCCTAGGACAAAGTCCATGCTCACACTGGACCAAGGCCAGTGAGGAATAGGCAATGGTAAGCACAATCCGACGTTAGTTGCAGCTCCCTTGGAAACTGATAAACTCTGCATCTCTCCACAAACTTAGTCATGTCTCGGCGTATAGAAGGCCAAAAATAAGAATTGATCACAAGTTGGATAGTCTTATCCCTTATTATGTGGCCTTCATTATGTAATTCTTTGATAATTCTGAGTCGTAGGCTAGAAGTTGGCACACAAAGTTGGATGTCCTTGAATAGGAATCCATCGTACAAAGTATAATCTAGATGTTGGCCTGCCAAAACTTCACGAACAAGAGGGGCAAAAAACACATCAGTTCCCAAAAGTTCATGAAAAGAATCAAAGCACATCACCTCGGTACGTAGAGTGTTGAGGAGACATGTGTGGCAACTAAGAGCATCCGCTACTCTGTTCTGCACTCCGGATTTGTACCTGATCGAGAAAGTGAACTATTGTAGATAGGCTGCACACCTGGCATGTCTGGCTGATAACTTATCTTAGTTGTTGATGTGCTTGAGGGCATCGTAGTCAGAAAACAATACAAAGTCGCTTTGTGAGAGATAGGAGTACCAGTGTTTCAAGGCCTAAATGATGGCATAGAACTATATCTCATATGTGTTGTAGTTGGTTCTGGGCCCGTGCAGCTTCTCACTAAAGTAAGCAATTGGCCGACCTCTTTGGCTGAAGACAACTCCATTTCTGACCTTTGAGGCATCATAGTGCAACTCGAAAGGTTTGGAAAAATCTGATAAAGCGAGCACAGGAGCAGTGGTCAACTTGCCTTTGATATTGTCAAATGCTTGTGCGGATGCCTCCGTCCATAGGAACTGGCCAGCTCGCATACAGTCAGTGACCGGTGCCATAATAGTGTTGAAGTTAGGAATGAACCTTCTGTAAAATGAAGTCAGGCCATGAAAGCTTCGAACGTCATGGATGTTCTTTGGAGTAGGTCATTCCCACACAGCCATGATCTTCATTTCATCAACAGAAATTCCTTCGTTGGATACCACATATCCAAGGAAAAGCACACTGGTCATCATAAATGAACACTTTGCTCGGGAAGCAAAGAACTAATCTTCCCGTATTAGAGATAAGACTTGTCGTAGGTGCTGCAAATGTGTGTCTCGATCTGGGCTGTAGATAAGGATGTCATCAAAGTAGAAGACGATAAACTTCCCAATAAGAGGTCGGAACATCTAGTTCATTATCCTCATAAAAGTGATTGGGGCATTGGAGAGGCCAATGGCATGACCATTCATTCATATAGGCCTTTCCTGGTCTTGAAAGCAGTCTTCTATTCATCACCTTCACGGATCTGGATTTGATGATAGCCACTTTTCATGTCCAGTTTGATGAACATGGCGGCCCCGCTAAGCTGATCTAACAGGTCATCCAGCCGAGGAATAGGAAAACGGTACCGTACAGTGATCTTGTTGATTGCGCGGTTGTCTATGCACATACACCATCAACCATCTTTCTTTGCGGTCATCAGCGAGGGCACAGCACAAGGACTCAGACTCTCCCTTATGTGTCCCTTGGTTAGAAGTTCCTCCACTTGATGCCTCAACTCTTCATGTTCCTTTGGGCTCATACGGTAATGTAGGCAGTTTGGTAGGGTAGCTCCTGGAACCAAGTCAATTTGGTGTTGGATGTCTCGCAAGGGTGGTAACACTGTTGGTAATTCTTCAAAAAATACCTCTATAAACTCTGTGATCAGGTCCCGCACACATTCGGGAACCTCCTCTGGTTGTTGCTGCTCCTTGCCGAGCAGGGTCTCTTTTATGCCGAGTTGCCACTCACTGACGACCAGTTCTTGCTTCTTCGTCACCAAGAAATATACTATACCAGATTCAACCATCTCATTTTCAAACTTTTGTCTGGTCAGCAAGTTGGGGTTCTTCTCGGATACCTGTTTGGGAGCCCCCCCTCCTTGCTCGGGTATAGCACCACCTTCACCTTGTTTGATATGAAACTGTAGAAGTTCTTGCGGCCATCATGTTGTACAGCGTAATCAAATTGTCATGGTCTTCCTAACAGGATATGGCAAGCATCCATTTTTACGACATCACACCATATTTGGTCCTTGTAATTAGATCCAATAGAGTGTGACACCAAGAAATGTATGGACACTGTCACCTTCTTCCCTTCTTGTAACCAGGTCAGCTTGTATGGGTTGGGGTGATTCTCTGTTGCTAGGCCCAACTTTCGCACGGCTTCATCCGAAATCACATTTTCACAGCTACCCGAATCTATCACGAACTTGCAAACTTTGCCACCAACAGTGCATCTGGATTTGAAGATGTTATTCCTCAACCAACCATTTCCACTGGAATCACAAGGTGTAAGGTAAGCTCGGCGGATCACAAGCAATGGACCGTAGTCCCCAGCAACATGCTTCTCCTCTTCATCCTCTTTCCCGGTCAGCTCTTTAATTAGATCCACCTCATGTTGGTCCAACTCTACTCTCACCAAGCCCTCATGATCAATGCATAAGCCATTCTATACGGCAGGCTTCTTACAATCCGTAAATATATGGCCAGGTTCCCCGCACTTAAAGCAGCGGCCCACACCACTAGTCATAGGCCTCATTGGGGTTGGAACTGGCATGGGGGCTCGGCTCATCATGGGAACAACTCGGCCAACCTCCTAATGGACCACAGCACGGCTACTGGATGGCATCCAGGGTTGAGATGTTGTGTGCCTCCTCGACTGCTTCTCTAACTGCAATGCCTTTTGGTGCGTGTCAGAAACAGAGTATAGATCAAACATATTCAACGTAAACTGGTATTGCATCTGCACGTCCCCAATATAGCGAGAGACTAACTGGTCATCTGTCTCGCCAAGATCGTTACGAGCTAGTAATTGATAGAACTCAGTGGTGTAGTCATCCACTATTGTTGTGCCTTGCCTGAGGTTCTGAAACCTTTGGTACATGACTCTTGAGTAGTTGTGGGGCAGAAATGCCTCACGCATGTGCTTCTGTAGCTTTTTCCACGAGTCAATCTTTCTTTTGCCCATCCGCGAACGGTTAACTTTGAGTTGTTGCCACCACGCCGCAGCCCTTCCACAAAAACGTATAGCCACGAGGGGTACTCGTTTGTTGTCTGGCACCTCTTTGAACTCCAAAACTTCCTCAACAGCAAATAGTCAGTCGAGGAAATCTTCTGGCTTCATCCCACCATAGAACTCTGGGATGTCTATTCTCAGGCCTGCTTCCCATCTAGAAGAAGTGGCTGATGTTTCCCTCTCCTCCCTCTTGTAAAGATAACGAGGGCGTCTATCTGGTCTCCTCTCTGGTTCTTCCCCAGCAAAGGGGTTCTCTTCATTATCTCCATCTACATTGTCCGATTCTGTCTCCTCCTCCTCACGAGAATTAGGTTTTCGCTGTGGTCTAGGGGGTTGATAAGGTTGTAACTGAAGATGAATAGCAGCAACACTCGCCGCCAGGTTCTCCATAGTTTGTTGGAGTCTGTTGAGTCTGTCATCTTCAATTTCCTGGGTCTGTCGTCTTTTAAGTGCCATCGCCTCAAGAGATCGAAACTTGATGCTTTGACACCAACTGATGCAGTGTGGTATTTAGAAAATGGGATAAATAGACACATGTCGTTGATTTCGGAGAATACTGGCAAGGATCTCTTCTTTGCTTGTTGATTCAAACAAGAATACCAGGATCAAAGGCTTTTCGATCTGTTGATTCCGAAAAATACCATATAAAGGCTTCAACCTATCATATTCTAAGAATACGGATTGAGTGGGAGAAAACAAGCAAAGATTTAATAGTTTCTGATTCAAAGATTAACTGCCGCTACCAGTTACATCAAGCGGTATAAATAGGGCACGAATAAACCCTAAAGAAAAGAAACAAACCCTAGGGCCTTTAAACAAATCGGCCTAAAGAAAGGAAAATGAAAATGCCCTAAACAGGTCAGACCAAACAAAAGACGAAAAGATAGGCCCAAAATACAAACAGACTGACCCATCAATACGTGTGGCGATCTGAAATGATATCGCGCTGAAACAAGCATTGTCGCGCTGAAATAGCCGAGAAGCAGATGACGGATGATCGGAACTTTCCTCAAGTATTGGAGCACGGGAACATTGTCTTTCAGTCTTCCCATTAGTCGAAAATGATCGTCTGGATGAGACCATCACTTCTGTGCAGTTGGATTCCTCAAATAACGCTTGGCCGAGCTCACGAATCAAAAAGAGTGGACTGAATCCTGGACTGCCAAGTTGAAGTATTCAGCTCGGGAAATACTTTTTGGCACGTGCTGCCAGTGCGGCACCTTCCAAGTACTCTTCAGCTATTCGGTCTGCATCAGAAGATTATCGGACCATGATCTGTATAAGCGAGAAGCATACAAGAGGCATCTGAGGACGGTGATCTGGATGACTCTGGCTACCGGGCCACAGCATACAAAACCGGAACGAGAGGTAAGGGGAAATCCACATGTAGCGACGATCACGAGGGATCCTGCATATCTCGCAGGTCAAACAGATATCACAGGAGCATTATGATCCCGGGAATCACGTTGAATATCCTGGGACGGGAGCGAGGTACTTAACTTATTTGGAGAGGAGCGAAAGGAGGCCTAAAAATACAATGTTAAAAGTAAAGGAAAAGGTACATGCTATTTCGCTCTCATAAACTCCTTTTGTCCTCTTCCTCTACTCCATATGTTTCCTAACTTAGGCATCAGAATGCCCTCCGACGGTCGGCGCCGGACAGCACTGACGATGCACTGTTTTGCAGGCTCCACCAGGTGGACGGACTCCGCACAAATCCGGAACAAGGAGAGATCCATCCACAGCTTTGGGCCCTGGCTCCCACAATGTGTATAATCAGTTGATGTTGCTTTCCTCACTAAAATGTCAGGTGAGACTGTAGGTTGGACCCATTTGAACTGTCTGGTCAACTTCTGTTATTGCACTTGGATTACAAGTAAACAAATGAAGATTTATACCTAGTGTTCCAGATTGGTAGAGGGAGATAAGCCTAGTCATATCCAAGTAGCTGCTGATATCAGTGCTAAGGCAACATGTAATCAATTTCTTGTTTTAGTGGAAATAAGACTAATCTAAAGATAGAAATGTAACACAATTCAAGTAGCTTCCCAATTGCAAACGGATAATGAAATATAGAGCTCAATGGCGTCCACTATCTAGATGATAACAACCCAACAGAAGATGTGATAATGGTGACATTTATGAATATTCACAGAGCCCACATGTTGTATCCGACTTCTACACGATGGCTTCTATAGGGTTTTTTCGCCATTGAAAGTGCTTGTTGAATTGCGGACTTTTTTGTGTCGTGACTTCCTTACGATGCTAGTTCATGTTACCACTTCCAAATTTTGCTGTTACACTTACTGGGCATTGACAAGTATGTCTCCTCAATTTATTTTGTTTTTTATGTGCGGTATGGGCCATTTGTGCCGCCTAGTTATGACTTGGACGCTTGTATAGCATTTCATGGAGAATTGTTGCTTTGGGGACCAGGTATTTTACTGATAAAACCTATAAATGCCTACACAGAATAAATAAGTACAAAAATATTATAGCTTGAGGCACGTCAGAGAACACACTGAACCGTTTCCCGCTCCACCACAGTAAATTGTGTTCTTTCCCATCGAGAGGAACAAGGACTTTGCGGCAAGATACGCTTCCTCTAAGCCACCGACCTGGAAGACAGGCAAACTTCTGTTATAGTTCAAAGTGCCAAAATTACTAATTTTTTGCATCCACTAACACACATTTCTGCCAAAAGTATTAATTCATGTAATCTATTTCCTCACTATAACTCCCTTTTTGCGTAAAAGAATATGCATACGTACTTTTCATCTTAAGTTCTTACGAGTTGTGGGAACAAATTACGCAGTAGGAAAATCATCTCACTTTGTTTCTTTTTTTCGTTTTCTGTTGTTGTTTGGAATTCTTTAATATCTGCATGAAAATACTGAAAAGCCAAATTCTAGGGTTTTGATGGAGAGAACACACAAGGTCGCAAATTTGATGGAAGTGGTGTGGAGATGTGAGGCTTGTGTAATGAAAAAAATACAACGAGTACATGTACTGGTGTAGATTTGGAAAAAAATTCACATCATGACAATAAAACTCTTTATGACCAATATCTGCACATGAATAAATGAGAGGTTTGGGAGATCTATTAAGATACCAATCACAAATACTGCAAACTAATATCAAAAAATATTGCTGTGGTATTGATGTTTATGGAACTCTAATTCAACAATTACTCGTTTGAATTGTCTCATCTATTAATTTTATTTGGTAAGACATTATTAAATAGATAATGTTCGATAAAGTTGTAATATTCACTCTTTCAAAACCTAGCAGCTTATCAAATTGTGGCTTCCATCGTTCTTCATGGTTACGAATAACAAAGACAAGGTAAAAACATAGGAAATCAATGGTTCTTTCACCCTATCAAACATTTTGGCAAAATCGCGAGGAATATTTCGTTTATCTAGTTAGAATGTCAAAAAAATAGAATCATACCATAAAAGTTAGTGTTCCAGACTCTGCCGCAAGAACACCTCCAGATACAGGAGCATCCAACATGACAGGAGTCTCCCTGCTATCTAAATGACACATAATCAGCAATGAAAATGCCCAGAAGGACAATTTTTCAACCTTTTTATCTGCATAATAACTTATAAAAGATGAACTGCAATGGTTAAACTAGAAAGGTAATAAGTAGATAATGAATGTTAAGTGGAATCTTGTTTCATCAACAACAACTGTTCAATTAGGTCCCGGTCATACCTTTTTTCTCTTTTAATGAGCAATTAGACACAGCCACAGAAAGCCTTCTTGATGTTCGAGGATCAATTGTAGATGAATCTATAAATAGCCATGGCCTCGTTACATTCTCACTACGAAGCAAACCATTTGGTCCAGTGTAAACATCCCACACCTGTATAACCAAGAACATCACCTTCGTAATGGAACTATGCATGAAAAAAGAAAAGAAAACTGACAAGCACAATAATTGCGAGTTTGGAGGTTGGAATAAACAAGAATGACTGAAGCTCGTATATTTATGAACTTATGGAGAGATCTAACTTCTAAGTACTCAAAAGTAATGTAAGTAAAATATGAAAGTAGACTGCACAAAGACAGTCTTGACTCACGAATCTTAGAGATAACAGCGGATCAGTTGAAAGCGCACAGCAACCAGCTGATCTTAGCAATAGATCGATATCTGAACTGTCGGGAAAAGAACTGACACTTTGATGTGTTAGTGATTCACAATGGTTTTCCCCTTTTAAAACATTTTCTTCTTGGATCATATTTACGTGACACGATATCCAAGCAACCTTGCATCAAAAGAGAGTTTCCAGCCAATAACTTTAAGAAATTACATACTACTTGTGGGCCAAAAGAGCATAATACTCACATCCCGACGGTTGAATTTTTGGTGGGATGTATTAAATTTGTAATGTTTTATGAACGGTTCACTCTTTATATACGTGCCAATTTGGCTTTAGTAGCTGAAGCTGGATCAAACACTCTGCATAAAACATGATGTTAACCACATGAAGCCAATTTCAGACCAAGACTAAGTCACCAATCGTCCCACAAGGTTAGTTTGTTAGGAATGGGCACAATAATGTATATCATGATTATAAGCACTTGTCGGCGCGTGCAACTCCCTCTTACAACAAATCATCATTTAAGATTTAACTTATTAATAGGAAGCTTCATCAACTTATAGCCCGTTGAAATTAAGTGCTAAAGCTTCTCTTTTGGACAAGGGTTAACCCAAGGAGATGGCAAAAGCTAGAAAAATCGGATATACCCTCAACCAGTCAAAGGGAAAACTGCACCAAATAAATTACGACTTACTACGGTATTCAATACACATACTTTTTGAATTATCAAAAACTCAATCATAATAAACAAGAGCAACTGAAATAAAAAACAGCAAGGGTACGATAGTAGAGAAGTCACGTTGGTCGACGAAGGCAGCATCGTAATCACAACATCACTTGTTTCTGCAATTTGAGAAGGCGAATCTTTTATGAGAATTCCCCTCTCTGAGAACAACTTCATTGCACTACGGTTTCTGGGAGGGAAAGAAGATGAACTTCATGCTCTAAGTAAAATAAAGTGCTGGTTTATGAAGAACAAGATAGACTAACCTAGTCACCAATATGAAAGAAACAAATGGTAATTCAATCAAACATAACTCATTTGCATCTAGGAATGGAATAGTAGTGAAAGAGGATCTTATTGTCGTTACAGGACAGCTTCAAACTTTAAAACTAAGTAATTAGCAACGTGCATGCTGTAATAGTGAGGAGAAAGAGTTGAATACATTACAAGTCATGAACAGTGACTTGGTATCCTGCCTTAATCAGATTATTAGCCATTCGTGAACCCATGTTGCCAAGCCCTATAAATCCAACCCGCTGTAGAACATCAATGGATGAAAAGAATGAGAAAAGCACAGTGGAAAAGAAGGGTACCCACATATTGGGTGGAAATTTTAAAATCTCATTTATCAAAGCTAAATTGAAATACTGAGATAACAACCAGCAATTCCCGGACACCAAAACGTTGGGAAAAAGTAAACCAAGCACAAATATGAAAAGTGGAAGAAAAAATTGAAATAATCCATCATTTCATCTTGTTTCCAATCGGTGATTCACATGGCGAATTATGTTACTTGCATGCATGTTAGCCGAAAAGTATCTAGTTTGTCGAGTCCAAACAAGAACCCATGATGTTAAGAAATACAATCCCACAATGCTTGTGTATGCAATGGGTGATCACCTCACGTAATGTTACCAATTCCATATATACAATGTGGGATTGTATTTCTTAAAGCAACTAACGAGGTCAACATATAACATGTTCAAAACACAAACTTGCAAGGAAAGAAAAAATCCCACACCACACCCAATTGCATACAGAAGACATTGATTATGCACATCTTCTTTAGCTCAAATAATTCAAACCTAGCAGTGTCAGTGAAAGGGTATTCTAGTGACAATCAGACTCATGGCACTAATCAAAATAAAAAAAGAGGAATAGAAAAACAACTTGCTAATAAATTCTTCAGATGATTGCCTAATTTCTATTTAGACAAGATTTAAAGAAAGTTAAAATGGAAAGAAAAAGTCAACTGTTTCCTTACATGACAATTTGAGGATTTGCAAGCTTAGTTATTTACAACCATTGAGAAAACGTAACACATTGCTAGCCATGCTAAGAAAGCAAGCATTTATTCATAAGAATTGTATTAAATGGTGAGATTTGTTTACAAATAGGATATCATATTTATACACTAAGTCTAAGGAGATGTTTCCCAAGGTTTCCAATATAGGACAAAGACATAAATTATATACACACTAACAGTCCTCCTCAAACTCAAGGTGAAAAAATGGAGATCAACTTGAGTTTAAAACCCAAATCTTGAAATTGTCCAGGAGGATGTGCCTAACGGAAGAAATTGATAATAACCTAATGGTGTCGCGGGTGACGTGATGACGCACAAAATGACAGTCAATTTCAATGTATTTTGTGCGTTCATGGAAGACATCATTA
>NMUG010010030.1:0-11079 GCA_002855965.1 Monotropa hypopitys | reverse complement strand
TTGTTCCCAAAATATTTTATAGCCCAAACACGGGGCGAAAACAGTTTTAAAATAATTTCATAATCTTTTCTGTAATAGTGGAAAAATGGACATACCATAATTCTTTAACTTTACTTTTTTATAAACTGTGACTCTTTTTACTCTTAGTAGTGAAATAATTTTATAATGGTTATAAATGGTTATTCTCTTTTTCTTTACTGAAAAATGCAACAGATCACTCGACAAACTTAGGATCCTAAGATCTACCTATATCAATCACAAGTGATTGAGATCAGCAAGCATCTAGCGGTTGTGGCCCTGTAAAGATAGTCTGTCAACTATCCTCTCCTTATAACTCCCCTTTTCATACCTTCTTTACATATGTATGCTCCGGATGTGATCTGTGCCAGTTTACTTCTTAAATAGTGATTTGGGTAATATAGCCCAAGATATACAACTGCGAACTAAATTATAGTTCGATATTTTTATCTATTAAGAATACTGAATTTCTTTGATGAATTAAAAGAAAACTTTCTATTTTAACTTGTGTCCAAAAATTAGACAAAAATATTAAGGGTAGTTACAAGAACTAGCCCCACACTTCTTGTTCTTTTTCTGTGTGACTGATTTGAATCATAATAGAATAAAATACATATCTTTCATTAAGTTACTTATAAAATACTAATTCTTTTTATAAAATGACTATATGTCCGGGGACTATATTTATGCCAAAATCATCTATTTTAAAGATCATTTTCATAGTAAATAAAATATGTGAACTTAAGTTCT
Source organism: Monotropa hypopitys (assembly GCA_002855965.1). NCBI lineage: Eukaryota > Viridiplantae > Streptophyta > Magnoliopsida > Ericales > Ericaceae > Monotropa > Monotropa hypopitys. The sequence continues at coordinate 10,311 of NMUG010010030.1, read as the reverse complement.
TATAACAAGATAGATTCTGCCTATGTTCATAAACGATATTTGTAACTCACTAAATTTATATTAAAAGGACTTTAAAGAAACTATTACTTTAATCATATCATTTGTGGCTATAACATATGTGCGAGGATAATTCTTACCCTTGCAAGAAATCTACTTGGACTTTGACCTTGTCTGATTTGCTACTTCAACAATTGTTTCCCTTCGATGTTCTCACCTTGTTCCTTGCTGTAATTACTCGTATATTGATTCTGCAACCACAAAAGTTAGATGACCCCTAGCCAAGTGGATTGAAGGCTCTCCAATGATTAAGTTAGTTTCAGTAAGAGAAGAACTCAATCCTAATCGAAAGAACTGAAATGCAGAGTATTAAGTAATAAATTGGGCAGAGTTTGGTTACCAAAGAATCCAGTCTTTCAGAAAGATGTAATCATCCCCTTTTATACCTGTTGGTCTTCGTCATAAATGCGCTGTTTCCTCTTCTTAAATCCTCATTAAGAAGAGAGAATGAACATAGACTGACGACCCTTCATCTCCCGCCCAATAAATCCTCCAAACCCTTTAGCTTTTGCCATTCAGACTTCTTTTCATATGCATATATTCACATTCATGACCTTCCCGCACTGCGAATGCTTCCGCACTGGGCCAAGCCTTATCCACCGTCGAGGTGCCACACTTGCACGTGGCTACCTAAATGCCGAGATGCCAACTATGGCACCCAAACCTCCACGCCGCACTCCCAAGATATCCTGCCCATTGGGCCTGACCTGATTCGAAGTACCCCATGGACATTGGGCCTGACCTGATCCGAAGTACCCCATGGACATTAGGCCCACGATAGGCCTTATCTCATACATTCTAGCCCAGGTTCGGTTCAGGGAACACATACATGGCTCATCCCTCCTAGGTCCATCTCCGTATGTCCCTTAATAGAGATATCATGCCATCACGATGTTTAGCCATTGTTGGCCAAACCTCATCCTAAACATAGATTCTTTATGGACTTATGGCTGGCCAGACCATAGGGAATCCATGATGTATACCATACTGCCATACTCCCGCGCTGGACCATACTCGCAGTACCATATATATAACAATCACTCAAAGAAATCATACTTTTATGGTTTGAATGCAACACAGAGAATCTGAATCCACATGCCACATGGCTAATCCAGATTTACCCTACCATAATTGCTCCCCAACTTTGACTGCTTCAGCTATACAGCAGAAGGAGTCAAAGGTTCCCGAGCTGCCAATACGTCGTCGTACCATTAAGCTTTGCCCAATAACCGTCATTTGCCTACAGCTAACAATCATCATTACTTCATTAATGATGTGGGACCCTGGCACATTTATTAATGCTGATTTCACGTCGCACGAAATAGGGCTCTCGATCCACTCAAAGCCCATCAAACGTTGCGTCAAAAACCTTTGGCATCCCACAAACATTCCCTCCAACAATCTTGCCCCTTTAAGTACTAACCTCTTCCCTCAATCTCGAGCTCTTCAACATTCCACCTTCTTGGCTCCTGTAAGTACCCTTCACACAAAACTCTTTTCTCTCTTCATCCTCCATTTACGTTTCTGCACATCATGGGTATCTTTAAGCACAAAGTGAATAATCTCGCAAAGATGATTGACTTTCGGGACTATTTCAACATTCCCAACGACGTAGCCGTCGAGTTAGCCCCTCCTGGATACAAATCCGAAAACGAGGACGCTAACACTTTAGTGATTCCTTTAATAAATATCTTTGAGGCTGGGATAAGATTTCCCCTAGAACCTCTCTTTCGTGAGTTCTGCAGGTATACGTGTCACGCACGAACCAATTTAAGTAAATTAAATTGAAAAATTATAATATTATAGAAGAAAAGAAAGAGAAAAAATAATATGCGAAGAAGAGTTATATTTTTTTTAGAGAATAATGATTGTTAAAGTAATAATAAGCTTAATTTTATATAATTATGTATATATAGTGTGAGGGTGGCTCACATGGGTTATTAGGTTTTATAATAAAGGGCAAAGAGGTAAATGACATTTAAAATTTGTCATTAGGGGTATAAATACCCATTACATTCTCATTAGGGTTATACAAACCCTTGTGTATTGAAAGAGAGGAAGGGAGAGATTAAGGGAGAGTGGTGGAGAAATGTTGGATTTTGGAAGCTTTGGAGAAGGTTTTGGAGGAGGGATCCTCATACAAACTTGTTCACAGCATCAATTAGTTAAGATTCATGTTCTTACTTTGTTAATTTCGTACATAATTAGCCCTGGATTAAGGGTTTTTCATTAATCTCGTTTAGGGGCTGATTAGGAAAAACTATGGACAAAAATCATGTTTTTTGTGTTAAAAGCCTAATCTTTGAGGCTCAAGTTCTAGTATGATTTGAGGGAGAGGTTTATGTTCAAGTTACAATAGTTGGTTTGGTGTTTTTGCACCAAAAAAATCGAGTTTAGAACATATTAGTTGAAGGTGTTAAGCAGAAATCAAACACAGATTTTCGATCTGTTCGAACTGTGCGAAAATCGCCAGTTTCGCTCAAGCGAAACTGGTTTCGCTTCAGCGAAACCTTGGGCGAAACCCCGCCGCTTGAGCGAAAGGTTATGTCAAATTTACTGGAGTCGAGCGAAAGTTTCGCTTGAGCAAAACTCAATTCGCTCAACACTTCGCTTGAGCGAAATGTTGAGCGAAAATGCTATTTTGAAGGATTTTGGGGAAAAAGGGTTTTTGTCATCAGGAATTGATATTTAATCAATTTTAAATTATTTTAAGGAGGAATTCCTGATTGTGAGAGGTTGTAATATCAATAAATAAAATCCTTAAAAATTATAATTTAGTTTTTGGAAGGATTATTTATACGTGGTAATGTTATAACAGGAGATCAGTCCGGATCTTCGAAGGCACCTCAATAGACTCATATACGACGAGCTTGCTTTACTCTGTGAGTGTGTAGCTACCTTTCATATATATGTGCCTTGTTAATATACGAGTTTTGTGTGCGTGGTAGTTGCGATTACCTGTTTTTATGTGATAAACGCATAAGAGTAGTTGTCCTTACTTCCTACTTGCAAGCATGTGAAAGAATGAAAACAAATCATAATGTGTTGGTGTTGGGACTGCGGGACCAACAGCTTGAGAAGAGAATTGTGGTATGTGAGGTTGGGACTGCGGGACCAACGACATAAATTATAGATTAAAAAATGCTTTAAGCAATGTGATATGTCGGTGTGGGGACTGCGGGACCAACGGCATGAGATGATGGGGAAAAACCCCTATTTACATGTTGAAGTCGGGCTGCGGTTCGGTGACATGTTGTGTGATGAGGTTGGAACTGCGGGGCCAACAAAAAAGAAAAGAATCAATGATGCATGTTATAATTAAATGGAACAATACATGAACGTGATATGTGTACGTGATAGATGGGGAGAGTCACCACCCCTTGGACAATGATTGTGTACGTGATAGATGGGGAGAGTCACCACCCCTTGGACAATGATTGTGTACGTGATAGATGTGGAGAGTCACCACCCCTTGGAGAAATGTATGTTACGTGATAGATAGGGGAGAGTCACAACCCCTTAGTTTCTTGTTCTTTGGTTGTACCTTAGTTGTACTTTACCTGTACTTTGACTGTTTTCTGTGAGTTCTCTTTATATTAGCAAAGTGCATATATCGACTGTTAGCTGACACTCCTAGATATCTTTTGTTGTTTTGTTGCAATCTATATCCAGGTCAGGAGGAGTAGCTGGTTCACTTTTTCTACCCATTGCCAGGTTGCCTTGCCGAGCCGTTTGTAGAGGTTGCTCCTTGTTGGAGATTTCTTACATTCAGTTTCAGTAGATGGTTTGAGAGAGTCTGTTCTACTTTGTTAGTGAGTTGTGAGACTTGTGCTGTTGGTTGGTGGAGTTTTTCTTTTACAGACTACTGGTTAGAGTTTTTATATTCATATTTCCGCTGCGTTGGTTTTACTTTACAGTTACAATTGTGAGTTTGTAGTGACTTTTATCACTTGAGTTTTAGTTGTGGTACTTTGTAGTCATTATCCATTGCCAGTTTTTAATATTTTTAATATATTCTAGAATGGGTCGTGACAATACGGGACTTACCCCCAAGCAGATGTCCACCAACATGGTACGCATCATAATGGGGGTTGTTGCTCTAAATCGAATAATTGGGTCCAAGATGACCATTCATGAAATTCTCTACCACTACACCATAAATAGTACCCAGCAAGGAGTCTGGTACTTCAAATGTAGAAATGATAGGGGGAGGCTTGTTGACAGCATCCCTGACACCGAAAAAGGGAATGATGATGATCTTCTCATAATCACCGACAATTGGGAGTACGCTTCTGGTGAAGAGCAGAAATGCTCCCTTTCTCGTCGTGACGGATCCCCCTGTCAGTTCCCACACCTTTCTTTTGATTTTGCACAATTTTACGATTTCTTTTACTGATTATCAGCCTCTGATATCTTGTAGCAACCAAAAAGATCAATCACAAATCTCTACAATTCAAAGAGTACAAATCTGATGAGATTCTCCGTGCCCTGAACTTCAAAGATTCTCGTGGAATTCCCCTCAATAGATCGATTGACAAACTTCTGGACTACGTTCCACATTACCGGGGATACCAAGGCGTCAAACAACATGTCTTATCAATTAATCCAACTCTAGATACCCACCAACCAATTCAATCTTCCGAAACTTTAGCCAGAATATCAGAAGCATCAATTGACAAGGGCAAATCTGTAATTATTGAGACGGACACTTCTAGCCTCGCTGCTCCCCAATCTGAACCTCAATCCAGCCAAGAAACAGAAGAAGGAGACATGTCCCGATTTAATCTTACTAGGGCCTGGGAGAAACTAGCTAGTGGAAGGATTCGATCTCCTCCAGGTCTCCGAGTGATTTTAACTTCCGTCGCTAGCATACTGCCAACAACCGCCATAGCAGCTGCAGTCGCCACTGGGACCAGCCCCACCCTACTACTGCGGGCAAAACCCTTCCAAAACCGAAAAATAGCCATCCCAAATCAACTCAACTTAATGCCCCAATTCCAGCTACCACTGAACCTACCTCCACACTGCCAATCGTAGCAGTGACTCTGAGTGATGATGAGATTCCTGCACCTCCTCAAACTGAAACGGATATTGATCTTGCTCCCCCTACCAAAAAAGGTAGGACCACTACGTCTCGCTGCCCGCGGACCAATTTTGAACCAATTCTGTGGGGCCCCGCACTAAAAAAGGGAGTAGATAACTTCATTTCAACGACTGACACCATTGCAGATCATTCTACCGCCGTGGAGCTAGCCGGCGCAGTTTTACTTCCCAAATACATGGACATGGAAGAAAAACGTGCCTCCATTGACCTGTACTCTACAGCCTGCTCTGGTTCCTTCAAGCTAATCTTTCTGAATACTTTCACACTATTCCAATGCACAATACTTACTCATATTTATTCCTATATCTTCTTCTAGGCGGTTCAATGCATCACTATTTTGACCAAGAGACTTGCTGACATGAGGATTCAGCTTGACCATGAACAAGAGATGAGCAGTAAACGACTTCTCCTTATCGGCAGAAAGAATGATAGCATTGCATCGCTCACTGAGCAGTGCAGTCAGCTGGGGGTGACATAATGACTCTCAAAGCCAAAATAACCCACATTCAGCTAGAAAGGGATGCTCAACTCAAAACTCAGCAAGATCTTTTAGAGAAAACAAGAGAAGAAGCCAGGGATGACCTGAAGCAGAGACTGAATGCCCATAGGAAGGAGGTAGAGGCCATGAATGCCAAATTCCGAAATCACTCAATAGAACTTGAACAGATGTGCAATGAGATGTTTGAATTGAAGGAGAGGCATCTACAAGAGGTCAAAAAGGCGAAGGAAGACGGATACTCCATTGGGTATGCCGTAGGATCACATGCAACGGGGGAGGAATACATGAAAGAATTCACAGACTCACTCCCTGGCCTAGAGGATTCCATCTTCACTAGATACTGAGGAGAAGCCCTGGATTTTATGAGAGTACCCCCAGACTCAACACTTCGCGCTGTTACTCTTGTCCCTTCATTCTTTCTAACATGGCAGCCTGAATCCTCTGCATCTAAGGTCACTGAGTCCACACTGAAAGCGAGCCAGGGACCAATTTCCACATTTGTTGCTGCTCCTGATGGACTAACTGCTCAGCCCTCTTCTCCCAATGCTTTTTGCTGAAGTTTCTATTACCACATCCATACCTTCTGCTGATACGATGGTTTGCCAGATCACCGATCTTACTATCCCAACGTCTGTTTCAAACGGAATCTCAACCTTCCCTTCTGATTCAACATTGGACATCTCAACCATGAGCACTTCCATTGACTTGCTTTTATCTGATCTACCATTGGCTGCTACCATATAGCCATCAGCTGAAACTTCTCATTCTGAGGTGCTGGGCAGCACTGAAACAATTTAGTTTAATTTCACCTTGGTCTGTAATAACTTTGGTATCTGAACGACTGGTATTAGCAACTTGCTTGCTAATATCTTTGTTTTTTTGCTGTGGGTGGTGGTAACTTGCTTTGGACCGTCTGGAACTTATGTTTTTCCAGTTTTTTGAATATGTGGAATGAATGCTCTTGAATTTGTCTGAACTAGGTAGCTTTATGATTTCTGTTTTCTTTTGCCATTGTATGCCTATACTTTCATTCCTGGTACATCATACATGTCAATTCCCATGTGCCGCATTGTTTGGTATATGTTGGCAGTGCGGGCTTTTGGGTTAACCCATGTGCCGCAGTGCGCCATGTAGACCAACAATGCAAGCTTTTGGATAACTTCTCTTATTTAGTTTTAGGCAAAATCAATTGCTTCATCGGCCAAGGAAAATTTCAAAAACAATAAATTCCCTGAGTTTCTCACTCATTTCAATCCAGGGTTGCTTTTAGGACTTCTCATCCCCTAAAGCAATAAAGGATTGTGGACCAATCATGATCCCTCTAAGTTTTCTCACATATTTTAAATCTTGGCTCTCTTGAGACCATTGTCTCTTTTCAAAGCTCTTGGTTTAGGATCCATATGGAACCTTAACAAATATCACCAATTATTTTGAACCGGACTCTTGGGACTTCTCGTCCCCTAAAGAATCTTAGTTCAGGAGGATGATTCTGGGCTTTCTCAGCCCATTTCCCGCATTCCCTGCTCGGAATCACCCACCAATTTCGAACTTTGGCCCTCTTGAGATTTCTCATCCCTTTTTAAGGCTTTCAGTTCGGGATCTATAAAGAACCCTGATTTTTTGAATTCAAGTCCTTGGGATGTTACATCAAGGTCCTTAGCTCGGGAACAATGGTCCTGGCCCTTCTCAACCCATTCCAAGCATTCCATGCTTGGGACCATTGCCCCCCAATGAGAAAGCGAAGGCTGAAGAAGACTTGACTCTCTCATTCAACACGTGGTCTTGAACTGTTGATACCCAAATTTTGACTCAGCCTCCAACTTATTCAGAAATCTGCAAAAATACCTCTTCAGTGATTAATGTGCATATCCGGGATGTTCGGACTTTTCGTGAACAACACCGACGCTATCTGAAAATTTCCGTAACAGTCAACGAGCAGCGACAAAGTGTTAAGGAACATTTACCTGTCTCAGAATTTAAAGCCGACGCACCGGTCCAGAAAATTTCCAACGGATGGCACTAAAACCGCATCCGAAAAAGGCAGAATATCCGGGAATGAGCAAAATCCCAGGTGAACAGTCAGAATTCTGTCGTCAGACAGAATATTGGTAGTAAATCAATTATCGTGAAGTAGGTAGAAAAATTAAATCCGTCAGATTTAGATCCGAGATTTAATTACGGGTGAATGTCAATTCGATCGGTTTTTCGTGCAGCTGACCACTAGCCTCGGAAATCAGTGAACGGATTTTGTACGGACCTTATCTTTAAAGTCTGGCATTCCTAGTGGAGCAGATTTTCCGGAAGCCGAGCAGTCCAAAAGTTACACCTACCGCTTTTTGCTTTATCTCTCTCGCATAAGAGTGGCGATTCCATCAGTGGAGTTGATTCATTCTCAAGTTTCCAAAACGTTGTTTTTTCCAAAATCAAATTCATTTCCTAAGTTTCGTTTCTAAAAATCTATTCCTTTCAAAAATCGTTTTTGACAGAAATGCTCTCTCCCCTCTCCTCTCTCACTCTCAAAACCTTCTCTCCATCTTCTGCCGCTTCTCATTACCTCCACCTTCGATTCTTTATCTCTCTTCGTTCTTGTCACCATGTCTCTCTCTAATTCATTGTTCCTATCATCTTCGGTTCTTTCTCAGTATCTATTTTCTGAATGTCTTGGAGATCTTGGGAGAGAGAGAGCACTCTCTTCTTTTTGAAGAGGGGCAGGTTAATGGGGTGTGGGAGGGGGATCCTTTCTGTGAAGACCCGCCCCAGAGTGTTATTGCAGGCTGTGATAAGTGGGAGGTCCAGAAGGGTGGTGTAAAAGGTATCCAAGCCGAGGTGAGTTCAGCCAAGGAGGTCGTCAAAGCCAACGTGGTAGGGGGAGATTCGGCCAGTGTTTACATCGACAACCTACCTCCTAGGGCTAACAACAGATGGGTTTTCGAATATTCCAAAAAGTACGAAAAGTTGGTCGATTCTTTTGTGCCTGGGAGACTGTCCAAGGCGAACCAGAGATTATTTGGTTTTGCTCGCTTTCAGTCTCTGGTCGCAGCAAACAAGGCCGTGGCTCAGGCCAACGGGGAATGGGCCGACGGGTTTCAGTTGGTGGTGAACCATGCTAGGTTTTCTAAAGGAGGAGGGGGAGGTGGTCAGAAAGTGGGTGTCCAAGGAAGCTTGGGTTCCTTTCACGGGAGAGGGTCTTCTGGTTTCACGACTCGTCGACAGTTTTCGCCCGTAAATGCTTCTTCTCATATCTCGAAGTTATCGTATGCCCATGTCCTGTTTGGGAAGATTGCGGATGGTCAGGAGGAAGTCCAGAGATCATGCTCTTCCAAGAAGAGGATTAGGGCAGAGGCCATCGATAATGGTTGGATGTCGTGTGCGGCGGTGGCGTCTATCAAATGGGGAGTGGTTTTCGAGTCAATTGCTGATGGGTTACGGCACCACATCGAGGGCCTGCAGAAGGTAAGCCGTGTAGGTGTGCGCAAGTTAGTGCTGATTTTTTCGTCAATGGAGTCCAGAAATTCTGCCATCCTTAAGGATTCTTGGATGGACCTGGTTGAAGATGTGAACGAGTGGAGAGGTGAAGTGGTGTGCCAAAACAAACTTTGGCGTTTGGTTTGCAGCGGCATTCCTTTGTCCGCTTGGAATCCGATGTCTTTCAGGTCGATAGCCGAATTATGGGGGTCCTTGGTTTTCATCGAAGAGAACACGCTGAAAGGTGAAGATTGTAGGTGGGCCACTTTCGTTGTTGAATCGGAAGAAATGGGCATCAACGAAACTATTGATCTGATGCTGGGTACAAAAGTGTTTCAGGTGGTGGTTTTCGGCGTTCAGTGCGAGTTAAACTCGGGAAGTAGGAGTTCTCTTGATCAGATGGTTTCTAATGGTGAAGCTGAGAGGGCGAATGGGTTGTTAAGGGATAATTCTTTGGCGGTTCCTCACCAAGCTCAGATTAAATTTAATGGCCTCGTTTTTGTTGGTGGGTCTGGTACTGATGAGGGAACCGGAGTTGCTTCAATGACCGGAGATTTGGTTTTGGACGGAGAAGAAGAAGTGGTCAAGGTCGCTGGTTTACCTGGCCTGTGTCTGGCAGAAGAGGAGCATAAAGTTTCAGAGGAGATTTTTTCTCCTGCAGTTTCACCAAATGGGAAGTTTACGGGAGATGGGCCCAGTGCTGCAGTTTGTCCAATGGTCTTGTCATCATGCTCTGCGGTTTCTGATAAAGGGGATTTCCCTATTGGTTCTCCTGTCTCCACTCATCCCTTTTCTGAGGATAGAGAATTTGTAGTGAGTAACCTTATTATAGGGTCCAATAAAGTGGATCTTGGGAAAAGTGATATCATGGATGCAAGCGACCCATGCAGGGATGTTTCCGAGCCGTCTGGCCTTTGTATTCCTATGGGTGGGAAAAGAGTTATTGCTAGGTCCAGCGTATCTAAAGGCGGGTCTATCAAGCCGGGTTTTTTACAAAGGCCCGGTCTAAATTCCGCTTCTGGCTCCAAGCGACCTAAAGAGTCAGTTGTTTGTGACGCAGGCTATGACGGTGGGGTTAATGTTGCGGTTAAGAACGAATTGTCGGCTATGATGAGTATGGGTTCGTTATTAGGCATTCCTAATCCCGAGCAATACGAGGAGGCAGTTCGCGACTCGATCATGGAGG
>NMUG010010029.1:0-11079 GCA_002855965.1 Monotropa hypopitys | reverse complement strand
AGTGGTTAGAAAGACTTTCAAACATTGAAAACAATAATCCTTAGCCTCTAATTAAATGTCATTAAGTTCCTTGAGGTTAAATAATTGTTTGAACAATGAATACATTTCTAAGGAACATTAAATGACTCCTAACTAGTCCAAAGAGAATTTAAAAAGATTTAAACCTTGAAGATTAATCTCTTGGACTTTAAATACAAGAATGATATATAATTTAAGCTTTAAACCAAATTCCTTGATTTAAATAAATATTTGAACATTTAAATCATAATTCAAGGAATTAGAAAATCATTTTATAAATACTATATTTGTGTAAATAATGCACCATCAAAACTTAGGATCAACAATGATACATCGATGCAAAGGCCTAGAAATGGTTATGCACCGGTGCAGAACTGATGCAGGGAGTTTCTGTTGGTTTGGGCTTCAGGTGCATCGGTGCAGATTGGTGCTGCATCGGTGCAGGTATGGTTTGGAACCTACTGCTTGTTTCTGATGCAAGTTTGCATCGGTGCAGCTTTGGCTTGCACCGGTGCAGGAGGGGTTTGCATCGGTGCAGGGTTTGTCTGCACTGGTGCACAAGGCTATTTTCGTATTCTGGAGAAGGGTTGCACCGATGCAGAAAATCGTTGCACCGGTGCAACTACTGTCTGGACAGCATCATTAAGGGTAAACTTGTCTTTTCGAGTGGGGGTCCTATATAAGCCAACCTTAGGTCATGGAAACTCATTCCCTACAGATTATTTCTCTCTCTACCTCCCTAAAACCCTATCTCTCAATCTCAATCTTCTCTCTTGATTTAGAAGCTCCTAAAGAGGTTTTTGGAAGAATTGTGAAGTAGTAACGTCGTAGAGCTCCGCGTAAGCTTCGCATTGGTGGTCTTGGTGCGTGGTGGTGTGTTGAACATCCGTAAAGGGTGTAAGTAAAAGTCATCTCAAGGTAGGGATTCTTAAACTCATGTATTCATTTGTGTTGTCTTGTAATCCTCCTTAAATTGATTTCGAGAAAAACATGTGCGATGTTCGTCTAGATTTATGTTCGATGTTGGATTTTTGATTTCCCTTGGTAGGAGTAGTGATTGTCGTGTATTTGAGGTCCCTATGGGTTCAATTTCATAAAATTGTCACTTGGTATTGAAAGCCCCAAAATTGTTGAAAACCCTAATTTATCAAATTTGGGGAAAATGGTTATGGAATCTAAATTCATGAAATTCACGTCGTGCTTATCAAATTGACATGCGGGACCCTACGCTTTAAATGACAATTTGACACTTGGCCTTGGATTACTAGAACGCGGAATGTGGAAAAATGTGACAATTGGCCTTGGAACACTTAAACGTGGAATATGAAAATATGGTTTGGCCTTGATACTCTATATGAGGTTTGGATACACTTGAGTGGCTATAGATTCGGGTTGCTTACCTTGGGTCACTAATGGAGAGTGGCACATGACATTGCGCAATGGAGGTTTGACTGGACCTTCTCGGTGAGCCGGGGAAAACAGGAACTACACAATAAGGGGTTGACGAGCCCTGATGCGGAACTAGCCTTGGAACTCATGTGGTTACCTTTGTGGTGATCTTGGTACACTTGAATGTTATCGGAACAACATTGAGATAAATGGAATCCTTGTAATGAAACGTATTGGAACAATGAAAATCACACATTGGAATACTTGGAAAACACATGGAAAATCTTGGAATAGGAATGATGATGATTGCCCTCTTCTTTGGTAGTCACACTTCATATTGAGCCTACTTCTATGAATGCATCTCACATTGCTTTCTCAATTACATTGCAATCATACGAATCGTTTGTTTAAGTTTTCCTACTAGGCGTTCGCCTAACCCTCTAGTTTTATAGGGAAGGAACCGACTAACTAGCTTGATGGGATTCAAGTATTTTGATGGCATGGAGCATGGTCAAGTCTTAGATCAATTTATCTATCTTATTTCACTTTGTGTTTTTGAAAATGTTGTAACATAAACACCCGGTTGTATTGGTCTTTTAAACTCATGTGTGTGTGTGTGGACTTGTGGAACTCATTATTTGTTTGGGTGGATGGTGATTGGTAGACTTTTATTTAAATGTTGCTCTATGCCTTATCTTCAAAAAATGGTTTAAATGTTCAGGGTGTTACAGTTGGTATAAGAGCAATAGGTTGCGAAAACTTAGGACATGGGAAGGGGACAAATAGTCCTACATGGGTGCATTGGTTTCGGGTTTAAAAATGTGCATTGCATATGATGGCTTGTGTGTGTGCATTGCATGAAGCATGGCTCAAATAAGAAGTGGTAAATCTTTAAATCGTGGTATCCTTATAAGGGTATTCTTCCTTCTTTTAAATTCCAAGTGTGTTGTGGGTCGAGTACTTTAGAGTCGACTTGTTGGTGGTCTGTCGTTGTTCGTATGTTGTTTCTAATACTCTCTTCCTTGTTGCTATGGTTGTTCGATTCCATTCTTTGATGATTGCCGTTTTTCTTGTCTCGTAGAAAATGGCTGGTCGTCGTGTAGGGAATAGGGGTCGTGGTCACCGTGATGTTGAGGTTCCCGATAAAGGCAGTGAAGAAGTGATTGGTAATCCTAGGGAGCAAGTCGATGAGGCTAGAGCTGAAGGGTTCATACCCAGAGGTATGGACAATGCAGGGCAGTTCATCCGTGACATTTCCACTGCTATTGTTGAAGCTAGCCGAGGTGCGGCAGCAGTTAGAGAGCCTGGGGGCATTTGTCTTTCTGATGCTCTTCGTGAATTCCGTCGTATGGATCCTCCTAAGTTCACTGGTGAGGTGGATCCCATTGAAGCAAATCATTGGCGGTTTGAGTTGAGGAAGATCTTTGAGATGCTGGAAATCGTCGACAGCAAAATCCGTATTTCTCTTGCTTCATTCCAGCTGGTTGGAGAAGCTAGCGAGTGGTGGTCCACTTTGGTTGATGGTCGTCGTGATGCATTGCGGGTACTTGGGGGTGCTAACCCTCAGGCTGTTGCAGATCCTTTGATGGGAATATCATGGGCTCACTTTGAGACTTCCTTCGAAAGTCAATACTTTCCGGAGTCTTTCCGTGATAAATTGCGTGGTCAATTTGAGAAGCTGAAGCAAGGATCGATGACGGTGAACCAGTATGCGCAGAAGTTTCAGTCGCTATCCAGGTTTGCCCACGATTGGGTAAACACAGAGGAGAGAAAATGTAAGGGGTTTGAGCAAGGCCTTTATTCGTCTATTCAGCGCCTTACGGTGGGTCACCGTATTCGAGTTTTCTCAGACTTGGTAGAGTGTGCGTGACTTGTTGAATCGCAGAGTGAGTCGGTGAAAGAAACAAAGGTTTGGGAGCTGAGGAATTAGTATTCGGGTTCCAGTAACTCGTCAGGCAGTTTTGGCAGGAAGAGGTCGCGCGATAATTCTCGTTTTCAGCGGAACCAGAGGTAGCAGCCTCAGGTGAACCGTCAGGGTATGTCTTTTCGGTCGGAGATTGTCTGTCACAGGTGCCAGCAGCCTGGTCATGTTCGTGCAAGTTGTCAGGCTTCTACATGTTTTGAGTGTGGCCAGCCAGGTCACATTTCCAAGGCATGTCCATCCAAAGGCAATGATTCAAGTGAGGCGGGTTCGGTGCAGCAACCCCGCCAAACATAGCAGCAGACTCAGCCTCAGCAGCAGCAGTAGTTTCAGAGGACTCCTGCACAATCTAGTAAGGGATCCAGATTTGTGAGGTGAGGTCCATCTGGACCGGGTCAGTCTTCAAGCCAGCGCAGTCGGGCAGGCCAGACTCAAGTGACACAGGTCAGAGTGTACGACGTTCCTGCAGTGGAGCAGCCAGCTATTCCAGATGTTCCAGAGTCTTCAGTTGTGCGCATCGCATTCTTTCTTGGCATTCTATTTTGCGTTGGCATTGGATTTGGAGTTGGAGGCTTTTGATCCTCCCCTTGTAGTGGAGTCTCTGGTGGGTGGTTGCGTTCCCTTAAGTTATATGTGCCGTCAGTGCGAGTTGACTATTTCTGATCGCCGTTTTACGTTTGATTTTATCGTTCTCGATATGGCAGGTTTTGATCTTATCTTGGGAATGGATTGGCTATCTTCGCATCATGCCACCGTCGACTGTTACCGTCGCAGAGTTCTTATTCGTGACGCAGACGGGGAGTATTTCTATTTCATGGGTGACCGATGTGAACCGATGGCTTCATCCTTTCTCGATCCAAAAGATTCTTCTTTGATACACTGTTTTCTAGCTAGCCTAGCATTAGATGACGATGTTGCGGGCCGTATCGATTTACCATTCGTGGTTGGTGATTTTGCTGACGTCTTTCTTGAGGAATTACCTGGTTTACCTCATACTAGAGACGTTAAGTTCTCTATTGATCTTGTTCCGGGTTCGGCGCCCATATCTGTTCCTTTTTATCGTTTTGCGCCAGCTGAGTTGAGAAAGTTGAAGTCTCAAATCGAGGAGTTGTTTGAGTTAGAATTTATTCGTCCGAGTTCGTCTCTATGGGGAGCACCTACTTTGTTCGCAAAGAAAAAGGATGGCATACTTCGTTTGTGCATCGACTACAGGAAGCTGAACCGTATCACCATCAAAAATCGTTATCCTATGCCGAGAATAGATGATCTTTTCGACCAGCTGCAAGGGTCGACGTGCTTTTCGAAAATCGACTTGAGGTCGGGCTACCATCAGTTGCACATTCGCCAGGAAGACATTCCTAAAACCGCCTTCCGTACTCGTTATGGGCATTTTGAGTTCATGGTTATGCCGTTTGGGCTAACCAATGCGCCAGCTACTTTTATGGACTTGATGAATTGCATTTTTCGACCTTATCTTGATCAGTTCGTTATCATGTTCGTGGATGATATCTTGGTTTATTCTGCCACTTCAGAGGAGCACGTCGGGCATCTTCGCATTGTTCTCGAGCTTTTGAGGGAGCACCAGTTGTACGCGAAGCTGAGTAAGTGTTAATTTTGGTTATCCGAGGTGAAGTTCTTGGGCCATGTCGTGTCCTAGGAAGGAGTTTCTGTTGATCCGTCAAAAGTTGATGCCGTTGTTACTTGGCCGAGGCCAACTAACGTATTCGAGGTTCGAAGTTTCTTGGGTCTTGCTGGTTATTACCGCCGTTTCGTTCTTGATTTCTCCCGTATTGCAGCTCCGATGACTCGTTTGACGAGGAAGGATGTTCGTTTCGTTTGGTATGATGCATGCGAATCCGCATTCCAGGAGTTAAAGAGTCGTCTAACTTCTTCACCGATCTTGATTGTGCCGGAGAGAGGTATTGGTTACTCCATTTATTGTGACGCTTCAAGGGAAGGCTTGGGTTGCGTGCTTATGCAAAATGGGAAAGTCGTTGCTTACGGTTCTTGGCAGTTGAAGACGCACGAAAGAAATTATCCGACACACAATTTGGAGCTTGCCGCGATCATATTTGCATTGAAGAGTTGGAGAAACTATCTTTATGGTGAAAAGTTCGAAGTCTTCTCAGATCATAAAAGCCATAAGTACATGTTCACGCAGAAAGAGTTGAATTTGAGGCAGCGTCGTTGGATGGAGCACCTTGAAGATTATGATTTTGAACTTCAGTATCATCCAGGGAAGGCAAATGTCGTTGCCGATGCATTGAGTCGTAGGTCGTGTCACCTAGCTCACATGGCCATTCTTGATTGGAAGAGCGTTTCCGGTTTGGGAGATTTCGTTTTGCATGCCGAAGAGGTTGGAGATGGGGCTACATTGTGCAATTTGACGATTCATTCCGATTTGTCTCGACGTATTATTGAGGCGCAAGCCGAAGATGACGAGGCCTTGCGGTTTCATTCTCGATGTTCAGTTGGTGAGGCTCCAGTTGGTTGGGCCATTTTTGAAGATGGAAGCGTTCGCTTCCAAGGGAGACTTCTTGTACCATTGCTGTATCGTCAGGAAATTATTCATGAATTTCATCATTCTCCCTTTGCAATGCATCCCGGTGGTGACAAAATGTATCATTCTATTCGTCGTCAGTTTTGGTGACCGGGAATGAGAAAAGATATTGCGTTGTTCGTGATGAGGTGTTTGACTTTTCAGAAAGTTAAAGCCGAGCATCAGCGTCCAGCAGGATTGTTGCAGCCGTTGCCTGTGCCAGAGTGGAAGTGGGACCATGTTACTATGGATTTTGTATCAGGTTTGCCGTGATCGCAGGATTGGAAACATTCTATTTGGGTCATCGTCGATAGATTGACCAAGTCCTCTCACTTTTTACCTATCCGTTTATCGTAGTCCGTGGACTCTTTGAGTCGTTTGTACATTCGTGAGATTATTCGTCTTCATGGGGCACCATTGTCTATCGTGTCCGATTGTGATCCACGTTTTACTTCTCGCTTTTGGAGGAGCTTGTAGAAGGTCTATGGTACTGAATTGCACTTCAGTACAGCTTTTCATCCATAGACCGATGGGCAATCAGAACGTACTATTCAAACGTTGGAGGATATGCTACGTGCTTGCGTTTTAGATTATCTTGATTTGTGGTGGAATTGCTTACCTTTGGTAGAGTTTGCATATAACAATGGCTATCAGTCTAGTATCGGTATGGCTCCATTCGAGGCACTATATGGTCGACCGTGTCGTTCGCCAGTTTGTTGGACGAAAGTGGGAGATTCGGCAGTGATGGGTCCGGAGAGTGTGCAATTGGTTACCGAGCAAGTGAAGAAGATCCATCAGAGATTGCTAGCAGCGCAAAGCCGGTACAAAAGTTATGCCGACAATCGTCGTCGTCCGTTATCATTCGAAGTAGGTGATCATGTATTCTTGAAAGTGTCGCCTCGCCGAGGGACATCTCGTTTTGGAAAGAAAGGGAAACTAGCGCCCTGTTTCACTGGGCCGTTCAATATCGTGGAAAAGGTTGGGGAAGTGGCATATCGTCTCGCATTGCCATATACTCTTTCAAACATTCATGACGTATTTCATATTTCCATGCTTCAGAAGTATGAACCGGATCCTTCGCACGTCTTGGATTGGTCGACATGGGCATTGGAGGCCGACGTTTCTTATGAAGAACAACCGATTCGTATTTTAGACACGCAAGAGAAGGTGTTGTGGGGCAAAACAATTGTGTTAGTAAAAGTTCTTTGTAGAAATTACGGTCTAGAAGAAGCTACGTGGGAAAGACGTGATGAGATGTTGGAGAAACATCCGACTCTATTTGATTGAGGTAACCTTCCTATTTTTTCTCCTTCTCGCGTTTCGTTTCAGTAAATTTCGAAGACGAAATTTTGTAAGGTGGGGAGTTTGTCACACTCCATAAATTTTATTTCGATTTAATTTGGTTTCATCGTATCAAATGTTAACGCACCGCTTAGAAGTCCTGTTGAGCTTAGTCATAGTGTTCGATGATTGTTCGGGGCGTCTCGGGAGGACCTCGGAGTCACTGTTGCAGCATTTTCTGCATTTTGGTGCAGTTGCATCGGTGCAGATTGGTGTTGCACCGGTGCAGGTATGGTTTGGAACCTACTGCTCGTTTCTGATGCAAGTTTGCATCGGTGCAGCTTTGGCTTGCACCGGTGTAGGAGGGGTTAGCATCGGTGCAGGGTTTGTCTGCACCGGTGCACAAGGCTATTTTCGTATTCTGGAGAAGGGTTGCACCGATGCAGAAAATTGTTGCACCGGTGCAACTGCTGTCTGGACAGCATCATTAAGGGTAAACTTGTCTTTTTGAGTGGGGGGCCTATATAAGCCAACCTTAGGTCGTGGGAACTCATTCCCTACAGATTATTTCTCTCTCTACCTCCCTAAAACCCTATCTCTCTCAATCTCAATCTTCTCTCTTGATTTTGAAGCTCCTAAAGAGGTTTTTGAAAGAATTGCGAAGTAGTAACGTCGTAGAGCTCCGTGTAAGCTTCGCATTGGTGGTCTCGGTGCGTGGTGGTGTGTTGAACCTCCGTCAAGGGTGTAAGTAAAAGTCATCTCAAGGTAGGGATTCTTAAACTCATGTATTCATTTGTGTTGTCTTGTAATCCTCCTTAAATTGATTTCGAAAAAAACATGTGCGATGTTCATCTAGATTTATGTTCGATGTTGGATTGTTGATTTCCCTTGGTAGGAGTAGTGATTGTCATGTATTTGAGGTCGGTGCAAAATTGCGGACAGAAACTCTTGCCTCGGAGTCTAAAGAGGAACCCCGACCGCCCGAGAAGAGGGGGTTTAACAAGTGTTGGGCCTCAGATGTTCTCATGAATTGTGCCTAATGAACCTACAGTTGTCGATACCGAGCCCCTTTTACCCTATGGGTTCAATTTCATAAAATTGTCACTTGGTATTGAAAGCCCCAAAATTGTTGAAAACCCTAATTTGTCAAATCTGGGGAAAATGGTTATGGAATCTAAATTCATGACATTCACGTCGTGCTTATCAAATTGACATGCGGGACCCTATGCTTTAAATGACAATTTGACACTTGGCCTTGGATTACTAGAACGCGGAATGTGGAAAATGTGACAATTGTCCTTGGAACACTTAAACGTGGAATATGAAAATATGGTTTGGCCTTGATACTCTATATGAGGTTTGGATACACTTGAGTGGCTATGGATTCAGGTTTCTTGCCTTGGGTCACTAATGGAGAGTGGCACACAACATTTCACAATGGAGGTTTGACTGGACCTTCCCAGTGAGCCGGGGAAAACAGGAACTACACGATAAGGGGTTGACGAGCCCTGATGTGGAACTAGCCTTGGAACTCATGTGGTTACCTTTGTGGTGATCTTGGTACACTTGAATGATATCGGAACAACATTGAGATAAATGGAATCCTTGTAATGAAACGTATTGGAACAATGAAAATCACACATTGGAATACTTGGAAAACACATGGAAAATCTTGGAATAGGAATGATGATGATTGCCCTCTTCTTTGGTAGTCACACTTCATATTGAGCCTACTTCTATGCATGCATCTCACATTACTTTCTCAATTATATTGCAATCATACGAATCGTTTGTATAAGTTTTCCTACTAGGCGTTCGTCTAATCCTCTATTTTTATAGGGAAGGAACCGGCTAACTAGCTTGATGGGATTCAAGCATTTTGATGGCATGGAGTATGGTCAAGCCTTGGATCAATTTATCTATCTTATTTCACTTTGTCTTTTTGAAAATGTTGTAACGTAAACACCCGGTTGTATTTGTCTTTTAAACTCATGTGTGTGTGGACTTGTGGAACTCATTATTTGTTTGGGTGGATGGTGATTGGTAGACTTTTATTTAAATGTTGCTCTATGCTTTATCTTCAAAAAAATGGCTTAAATTTTCAGGGTGTTACATACCCTCAACAACTAATAAAAAGGAAAGGACTATAAGAATAGGCATTTATAAGGTTTATTGGTTTAAAAATCTTTATTATTGATCCTTATGCAATGCATACACACAAGCATACAAGCGCACAAGTATGTCATATGATATGTTATGCAAAAGCAAGTGATGCACCCATCAAGACTAAGTGTCTCCCCAATATCCCTGAGTTTTCAAAACTTTAGCTCTGATACCAATTGTAACACCCCGAATATTTTAAACCATTTTTTAAAGAATGGCATTGAGCATAATAAATAACTAGAAATGAAATGCTACTACCAATCCCAAACCAACCACATGATATATGAAATAAAAGTCACACTCAATTCTAGAATTAATGCCAAAATCCTTCAGTTACACCTAAGTTGTTACAATACGGCAACGGTTGAGGTTTCCGGGATTGTTTTGATTCTTTAAATTTAGATTGAAAATATATTTTATAACACAAAATATAACAATCACAATAATGAAAAGTGCAAATGATAGAGAGAGAGACAATACATAAATGTATAGTGGTTCGATAGGGCGTGTCTCTCCTTACCTATGCCCACTTCCTCCACAACTTGTGAAGGATTCCACTAATGTAAGTAATCACCGAATGTGATTACAAATTACAAAGTGAGTGAGGACCTTCAAGGGTGGCCTCCAGCCATTACAACGAGGACCTTCGGGGGTGGCCTACAACTGTTCAACCTAGGACCTTCAAAGGTGGCCTACAACCTATCAATACAAGGGTACAACTTTGTTTACAAAATAGGTGCAATGAACTAAGGTAGGAGTTTAAAGACTAACTCCTATACAAGTTAAAATTTAAGAAGAAAGAGAGATTAAAAAGTAATAACACGAGTTGAATGCTTCTCCTTCTTCAATCTTCAAAGTAACCAGTAGGTATGTGACAATGTTGAGCTCCCAAGACGATGTCTCTTTAGGGTTTGAGTGTTGAGAGATGATAACAAAAGTGTAAGCTTCAATTCCCCCCAAAAAACTCTTAAAGTCTCCTATTTAATTCTTGAAAAAATCACAGAACCGTTGGAGAGTGTTCTGGACCAATCACATAACAACATATCACTCAATATAACATACTGGAACAAAAATTCCATACTGGCATCCAAACAAGTGGACCGGACGGTGAGCCGGTTCCACTATTGGCTGGCCAAAATCTTTCCTTGTTTGATCGAGATGCTTTCCTTATACTCCTGCACATATTTGTTACATAATCTGGAAATAATACTAGGGCAGAATATTATCACAAGGCATTTTCCATATAATTCAAATTTAATTCAAAATTAAATTTGAATATTGAATTCATTTCATTTCAAAATAAAACCTTAATCCAAGTGAACATAAATATACCATTTAAATCATGCCAAGTGTCCTAATAGAAATATATATGCCAAGAATAAAATAATATAATCAACGATATAACATATATTCCATTTAAGATAATATACTAAATATATTCATTCAAACCCGTTTGAATTATTTCCTTACACAATGGATACACACATATATGACATTATTAGACATGGATTATAATCCATGTGAATTGATTTTAATCAATGATATCAAGCCACTTGTCATTATTAGACATATATGGCATACTCACAATGGATACACACATATATGGCATTATTAGACATTTGTAAGATTAGACATATATGGTATACACACAATGGATACACACACATATGGTATTATTAGACATATATGGCATACACACAATGGATACACACATATATGGCATTATTAAACATTTGTAAGATTCTATACAAATGATTTAAATTGAATT
>NMUG010010028.1:0-11078 GCA_002855965.1 Monotropa hypopitys | reverse complement strand
TTTACGATTGAATTTCCATTGAGAGATTGAATTTCGGACATTCACGCGAATTTCTGCCAATACCGGCCTGGAGTGCCTATCGTGCGTCGACTTCTTCGGTATCTGCTTGTTGTTTGTCATGAACTGCTCCTCGTTTCCGGAATCTAACTTTAGAGAAATGTTCTTGACATTTTTCCGACATTTGTTTGTCGAAAAGTCATCTGTGTTGATTTCCGATGTTTTCTCGCGAGAAGGTTCAGACATGCCGGAGATACATTTTGATCCGTTCTGAGTCCGATTCGGCCGATTCCGAAGTCGACTGATTTATCCCGGCCTTGACTTGACTGATTTAGATGGTGAGCCAAAATGGGGTATCAACAGGGACATGCATATTGGATAAAGTAGGATTTACCTGGATGTGTATTCTATGCACAGTACTTGGAATAGGTCTTAAGTGATGAAGCTCATCGTGGGCCCAACAACTATGTTGCACTTAGGATTAGGTCAGGCCCAGTAGGGCAAGACATCCTGTTAGTGCTGCACATAAGTGTTAGGGGACAATGGCCAGGATCACAACAAGAATCAGTCATCCATGTATAAAGTTGGCACATCAGCTGTAGATAAGGCTAGGTCCAGTACGGTAAGCATCTGCAGTGCGGGAAGATGTTCAGCTCGGTAATAACATGGGCGGGGCATACATGTATTGATTAATGAGTAAGAATTTAGCCAATGCATGTTCCAACTGTTATTAAGCCAAGTAAGTCTGGTAGAAGTACAAGAAGAATCCAAACGACGGGAGATGATTAGTCAGATGGATTGATCAGGTGGGAGATGAGAAGTCTCTTGTCTAGATTCATCCCCTTTCTTGATGAGAAGTCAGGAAGTTGGAACAGTACATTAATTACAGAAAGAGGGATGTATAAAAGGAAGAAGGTTACACCCCTAAGGGGGTGTAATAATTCTGGTAACAAAACTCTATTAATTTTCTCTTTCAAACTCTGTGTATTCTCTTCAATTAAGGCTTAAGTTATTCACTTTTTGGACTAACTTAATCATCGGAGGGCCTTCCAAGCACAGTGGCGGGAGGTCTTCTAACCATTATTTATGGTTGCAGCAGTATACAAAGAAGAGATTAAGCGGGAACATACAAAAAGAAATAAGAAAGGATTCACAGAAGAGTTCAAGTCATAAAAGTTAAAGATCAAAGCAGTATTCTCGCTGGGTAAGATTTATGCACGCACACAGTCATAACACCTCCTGTCACTACCATCCACCGGGAAATCATCGCCAATTTGCACGGAAGGGATCCACAGATTTCATTACTCAGTGAGCTATTAATTTTTTAAACTGTAAAATCTAGAGTACCTACTCTAAAAGCTGATTCTTCACAAAACAATTATGTAATATTCTTTTCTCCTGAAAATTGTCCCACCAAAATTGGTGAGAAAAGAAATGTATTCTTGAACGATTTCCTCTTCTCACCAATACTTACGTTCCCCGTGATTTCTCACTCATTTAGCCGAAATCCACCCGATGACTCAGTTTCCCGCACGGCTCAGCTTCGCTTAGAACCTCTTCTGAGTGATCTTTACTTCCTCGAGCCATTGTAACCTACAATGGTGGAACAATCCAGAGACACAGAGTAGGGGCGGTGTCTCCGAACTGCCTCCGATGATCAAGTCAATAACTGGCTGAGAGAAGGAGAAACTATTATCGGAAAATAAAGTTGGTGAGAATGAATGCGTACCTCCCTCTTCGTCTATTTTTTCCTTATATACCTCATAATGCAATCGTTGCAACCCTAGCCGCCATCCCCCGAAAATGGAGGGAGCGTCCCTTCTATTTCCTTATTTCTCTTAATCACGAACAACAGTTTCTATATTCGCCTCAATCCATCCCTCCATCCTCGACGAGTATCTCGGAGATTCAGTTGTACCATATGATAGATCTGTGTACGCATATCCCTCTTGCGGTGCATAGAAAGCTGTTGCACGGTTCCCCTACCCATCATTCCTATTGACCTGACCTATGCACGATCGAGCTTTCGGTTGGTGGCCAGGTCCGAGCTGGGGTGCAGGCCGACGTCCGTGGGTTATCTGAGCTGACCTATTGAGCTATCTCCCTCATCAGCTGCTCCCCTGTTCCTGGGCTTCCGATCAGCTCGGGAGGCCAGGAACGAGGAAACATTCCTTTGACGGTTGGCCTTCCTCGTGATGCGTACACATTAAATGTTGGGGGCCACGTGTCACGTATCGCAGTTCTTACACGATATCCAAGAGTTTTCTTTTGATCTCAGTCGTCGAACCTCTTCGAATTCCTAGGGAAGAATTCAAACGGTTTAATCTTCATCTCCTTGCTTCCCATTCGCATTGTTCATAGAACGGCAACCCTCATTCCAAACCATGCTTTGAGCTCCTGCAATTCTTGAATACCCCTGAGATTATCTTAGGTATGTCCAGTCCTTTGAA
The DNA here is from genome assembly GCA_002855965.1 of Monotropa hypopitys. Taxonomy (NCBI): domain Eukaryota; kingdom Viridiplantae; phylum Streptophyta; class Magnoliopsida; order Ericales; family Ericaceae; genus Monotropa; species Monotropa hypopitys. The sequence goes on along the minus strand of NMUG010010028.1, from coordinate 8,631 downwards.
CCTTATCACTTTTCTCGTGATCAAATCGTAGATTTGCTCATGGCGAGTTCCAGCACGAGGATTCCCCCTCCTCCAGAGTTAGAAGATGTTGAAATAGATGTAGAAGTCGCTCCCCTTCTGGGACGAGAGGCTATTAGGACATTGGCCTCGAGGGAGGAGCCTATAGAGGCTCATCCCATTATAAATCGTCGACCTGAAGATGAGTTTGCAGCTTGGAACTATGAATCTTCCATTTCGGCTTCCGATTTAGAGCTGATTAGGGATAAATATGACATCCCGGCTAACATACAACTCTGAACCCCACGTAAGGGTGAGAGCGCTTGCTCCACTGTTCTCGACGAAACATGCATCTATTTGGGAGCTCTGGAGGGAGGATTATGCATTCCCATTCCTCCCGTAGCTAGGGAAATCCTGGCACATTTTTGGCTTGCTCCGGGACAGCTGACCCCAAACACCTGGAGAACCATAGTCGGGTGTACTGTACTATAGAGCGCTTCGTCGGGTGGTAAATCCCCATTGTGCCTAAGGGTCTTCCTCCATCTCTTTAACCTGAAAGAAATCCCAATGACCTGTGGCTAGTGGTACTTCTCCAAGCGAGATAAGGGGGAAGATTTGGTTAGAGACCTTCCTTCATCCAACAAGTCCTGGAAGGACAATTTCTTCTTCGTAGGAGGCTTGGATTGGGAGTTCTACTCGTGGGAGGAGAAGAAAGGCTTTCCCATTTGCGGGCAATGGGGTTTTCCTTTCTTTGAGAGTGAGCTCCTGATCTGTTTTTTAGATATGTATATTTTGGGACATACCTCTGTTGTATGTAATTCTGACCTCTTTTTCTTTGATATATCAGGTCGGGAATGTGTGACCATATTTGATAAGAAGAGAGAGGAGGTGACCAGATCTCGAGGTCACCCAGTTCACAAGTAATCCCTCCTTGTTTCCTCGGAGTCTTTAGCGACTCATCTTCTGGGTCCCGAGGTTGGAAACAAGGCTCTTGCTCAAAAGAGAGGTGACGTCATTTGAATATAACGCTTACTTATTTATAGATGATGTCTTATCCTGACTGTTTTGGATTTTCCTTCTCAGAGATGTCGAAGCAACAAGAACTGGCTGCCTCGAAGGTCCCGAGACGTCCCTTGAAGAAGAAGAGGATCGCAGACGAGGAGGCTGATGTCGCTGCTCTTATGGGCATCACAACACCTAGAAAAGGGGTTGTTATAAAGGAAGGAGCTTCTCCTTCGAAAAAGACTCATGCTCCCACAATGGTCCTGAGCAAAGCTCAGGGGAAGAAGCCTGTGGTTGACCTGCCTTCTCTTCCAGCTCCTGTTGCTCCATCAACCCGGGCTGAGACTGGTATAGATGTTTCTTTGCGCAAGCATAATGACGGCCTTTCTGGCCTCATCGACCCTTACCTGACTATGAAGAAGAAGAGGAATTTTCCCAGCCTGCCGATATTAAGATCATGTCTACTACTGACCCCATCGACCTCTATAAGGTCGGTCTGTTTGAACTTGGGAAGGTACGAGATTATGAGCTATTTTTGCTTTTCTTGATCTTGTGGGTTCTTCTAATCTTCATAACGTTTCTCTTTTTACACAAGCCATAATTTGGATGGAATTCCTGGGTAGGCAAGTGACAGTACTTTCAAATGAGAAAGCTATCTAGGAGACAACAAACCGGAGCTTAACTACTGACAACATCTCCCTGAGGAAAGATCTCAACAAGATCCAGCATTCCCAAGAGGCATCGGATGCTCTGATCGGGGAGTTGACAGCTGCCCGGGATGCCGCTGTGTTGAACATGACCTCGGCCAACCAAGCGCTGGACAAGGCAAATGACGAGTTGAAACTCAGTAGGGAGCTTGCCAAGCAGTCTCAAGCTAAGGCTAAAGACTGGGAGAACAAGTTTTTATATATTGAAGCGCGACAGTCCAAAACACTTCTGGCCAGTCAAGAAAAAATCATCGAAGAATACCTAGTGTCCGAGCCATTTTTTCAAATGAAGGATGATATAGCAGCGACTATAGCCACTATGATGGTTAAGTCGGATAGTTTCCAGCAGAGGATTCAACATTATTTCAACGAAGGTGTTGATGCGAGAAAGAGGCTACTTCTGCTTATTACACCAACCTGGATTTCTCAGTTTTTTACTCAATGACCGATGAGATGGGGGTAAACATCGATGTTCCTGACATTCATCTAGGAGATCCAACTCTAGACATCCTAGTGGTCGTTGGAGACGATAACAATGGTAAGAGCAGTGGGGAAGGTGCCAAAACAGATGAGGCAAGTGTTGTGGAGACGTCTACTATTGTTGCAGAACATCTAGCCCATGTTGGTGAGGCTGTGGACATCGCTATGGTTCCCAACAACTCCGACGCGTAGGAGAATCGGGGAAATGTTGAAGTTTCTGTGGATACCTCAGTTATTTATTAGGACCACACTGGATGATTTTGTAATGAGACTTAAGACTTGTAATTTTTGTTAATTTTTGTTGACTTTGTAATCATTTTATGGTGTTGGCGTTGGCATGTTGGGACTGCTTTGCTTGTCTTATCTGATCTTCTCCCCCAAGTGATGTGCTTAGCCATGATAAGCTCTTCACTTGTATGTTTGTTGTTTACATATTTCTTAACACAATCTTATTTCGCAGTGTTGTCTAGGGCCTTGTCCATGTGCTCAGTTATACCGTGGCTGATCAGCTGAGCAGTGCCTTAGCACCGTTTCATGTCATAGTGTGTTGGTGGCCTTAGCCATATGCTCAGGTGTGCCATAGCTGATCAGCTGAGCTGTGTCTTAGCACAATTTCACGCCGTAGCATTTTTGGTGGCCTTAGCCATATTGTAAAATCCACAAATTTAAGATTTAATATTTAATATTAAAAGTGATTTAATTTAATAATTAAGGGAAGGAAATTAATTAAGGGGTTTGAATTAAGGAAATTAAGTTTTAAAATTTTGTATTAAGTTCAGTTAAATGAAAGAAAATTTATGGTGAAGTTTGGGAATTTTCATAAATGTAAAAGGAATTTTAGAAATTAAAGAAGTTAAAAGAATTATCGTTTAATACTTAAAATACGAAAATTATGATTTAAAGACCGTCGTATTTATGGTGCGCCTCGTTGCATTAGAATGTGGCCCAGAAGAGAATTCAATTTCCTTTATAATTCTAATCTTATCCTAAATCTAATAAAACAAAAAAATAAAGAAAAACAAATTAAAATCAAAAATAAAAAGAGAATGGAGAGAAGAACAAAGAAAGGGGTCGATAGAGAAGAGAAGAAGAGGGAAAAGAGTCTGGAGATCCGACCATCCAACCACCGACCCAATTACACCACAACGGTAAGAAATCAATTACTAATATATCGACATATAATTCGAATACTAAAACGTGAGAATCGTTCTTGAATCCGGAATTTTAGTTTTCTAAAGAATTTCCGAATCAAAGGATCTTAGGACGTTTTTAATGTAAATCAAAGTATAACTAAGTCGAATTCATGGTATATAAGCCAATTCGACCTCTGAAAATCCTAGAAAACAAGTATCGGGGGTCAAATCCGAGACCCCGAGATCAAACCAGTCGAACAGACGTTTCTGTTCCGCGACCGGCAGCAAGACCAGCAGAAGCACCGGCGGAAGCACCGGTGCGACCGATCCTTAAGCCGGTCCTGTGAACAGTGTGTGAAAGTGTATGGAAAATGGAATTGTAATTATAAATTAAAGGTAAATAATAAATGATAATTGTGAATAATTATCATAATGTAAAGTAAATAGAAAGTTAAGTTGAGAATGATTAGAAAATGATAAAGATTATTAGAAAATAATCTTAAGCTGAAGAAAGTGTTAAAAGAGAATTATGAGAATTTAAGTGAAATAAGATAGGAAAGATTATTATGAGGATCATTTTAATTTATATATTCCCGATTTCTGTTATTCAGGTCTTTCGGATTAAAGCTCTATATTCAGGTGAGTGACTATGCACATAAATACATGGATTTTCTGGTATGTTTCCTAAGAATTATCTCTTTCACAAGAACACCATTTCACAACATACTTCAATACATCACTTCCTATCACTTGATAAGGTAGCACCTCTACGAAGTCACCGAGTAAGAAATATAAAAGTTAGATCCAACTCTTATTATCATCATGCACGATAATGCCAAGACCGCCCAAGGTCATCTAGGGTGAACATAACTTCCTTAGAAAAATCATCAACTACCACTATCCAAAACCACCTAGCATTAAACTATTGTTGGCAACAACGCCTCATTAATAACACATTTAATTTCATCTTTAGTCACTGTTTAACATACTGACCGAGCCACACATTATCATACGGAAATAGTTAATAAATCATGTTCAATGCCCCCTTATGGAGCTCAACTCGTTATCTGCATATAAATAAAGTACTTTTTCAACATTAGGATGATACACATACACACACCCAATAATATACTTTAATTTATTCCTGCCCGAAGGCTAGTCCAACTGGCTAAACATCTTTCATCAACATATAATATAATTTAATTTGATCCTGTCCGAAGGCTAGCCCAACTGGCTAAAACATCGATCATCAACATCCACCATCTGTGGAACAAAACACCAAATGCCCGAAGGATTGCCAAAATGGCCAACTTTTATTATTTTCATCATCTATGCCCACACTAGCAAGCTTTATAAGAAATTATAATTTCACCTTTATTTCATAACTGATGCAGTCGTCAATGGAGACTGGCGGCTGCAACCTTCTACAAACCTGTTGATTCGTATGAATGCCAAGTGAGTAGGTAACAATCACTCGTTGATTCAATCGAATACCGGATGATTAGAAGAGAAAGAAGAAAATTGCTCTCTAGGGTTTTGCTTTCATTCAAAGATCCCAAAGGGATACATGAGTGTTCCTTAAATACCCATAAAACCCTAGCCCTTAAACAAGTTGGGCCTAGCAAATAAAAGACTGAAATAAAAAGCCCAAAACAAGCGGGCAAAATATAAAAACCGGATAAGCTGTTTTGGGGGCTGCTCCAGGGCTCAAAATGGCGTATCGATTTTGAGGCATCGAGCATCTCTCCGATAGATTTCCAACGGTCCAAAGAACGCTGAAATCGGATCTATGGATCAAAAGTTACGCCCGTTTTACCGGGCGGGTATCCCAGGCATACCGACACCCCCGAGTCTCCAGGTAAGCGTCAGCCACGCTATCCGCATCATCCTCCCCAGCTTGGAAAGAATTCGCCCTCGAATTCGCCAACCCATCATCTTCTTCCGAACTATCCCCACGGTATGGAATGAGATGCTTTACGTTGAACACGTCTGAAGTGTGCACATGGCTAGACAGCTTCAGTCGATAGGCATTGGCATTGATCTTCTCAATAATCTCATAGGGGCCCACCTTTCGAGCAGCGAGTTTGCTGTACTCGTGCACCGGAAAGCGGTCCTTCGTCAGAATAGCCCATACGTAATCCCCCACGTTCAGTTCCAGCAATCTCCTCTTCTTGTCAGCTGTCTCCTTATACTTTGCTGACGACTCCTGTAGGTTCTGTTGCACCTGCTCATGCACTTGCTGCAAGTTAGTGATGAAATCCTCAGCCCGTTTGTGCACCCTAGTACATCACCCATAGGTGACAGGTCAATGGGAGTCCGGGGTTGGAATGCGTAGTTAGCATAGAAGGGAGTGACCCCGGAACTTCGATTTAATGATCGGTTGTAGGAAAATTTAGATTGGTACAACTTCTTATCCCAGGACTTCAGGTGCTCTCCCACCAAACATCGCAATAGATTCCCCAATGAACGATTCACCACTTCAGTTTGGCCATCTGTTTGGGGATGGTAAGCACTGCTGAAGTCTAGCTTAGTGTTGGTCAGCCTCCATAGACATCTCCAGAAGTGGCTAAGGAACTTTGAGTCACGATCAGACACGATTGATGTAGGCAGTCTGTGAAGGCGGTAGACCTCACGAAAATACAGTTGAGCAATATTCACGGCGTCATTGGTCTTCTTGCACCCAATGAAGTGAACCATTTTCGTCAATCTATCTACTACGACAAAAATAGAGTCACAGCCACGCTGCGTCCTAGGCAATCCGAGCACAAAATCCATACTCACACTGGACCATGGTCTTTCCAGTATGGGTAGAGGCATGTACAACCCGGCATTTGTTGCAGTCCCCTTAGAAACCTGACAAACCCGGCAACCCTCAACAAACTTGGCTGATTCCCGTCGCATGGATGGCCAATAGTAGGATTTGGCCAGCAGTTGATATGTCTTGTCTCTTCCCATATGACCTTCATTGTGCAGCTCTCTGATGATTTTGAGGCGCCAACTGCAAGACGGTACACACAGTTGATTCCCTCTGAACAAGAACACGTCATGCAGCACAAAGTCCGTCTGCTTCCCTTGTCGAACCTCCTCAATAATAGGAGCAAAAGTTGGGTCAGTCTCAGACATCTCCCTAAAGGTGTCAAACACAATCACCTCCGCCCGCAGGGTAGTCAGGCAACAGGTACGGTGGCTGAGTGCATCAGCCACCCTATTCTGGATTCCTGACTTGTGTCTGATGGAGAAGGTGAACTGTTGGAGATACGCAGCCCACCGTGCATGCCTTGCCGATAGCTTGTCTTGGATATTAATGTGCTTCAAAGCATCGTGGTCAGAAAATAAGATGAAATCACTCTGGGACAAGTAAGCATACCAGTGTCTGAGTGCCTGGATAATAGCATAGAATTCCACGTCGTAGGTGCTGTAATTGGCCTTGGCCCCGTGCAGCTTTTCGCTGAAATATGCTATTGGCCTTCCTCCTTGGCTAAGGACAGCTCCTACTCCAACCTTTGATGCATCACAATGCAACTCAGAGGGGTTAGAGAAATCTGGAAGTGATAGAACTGGAGCGGTGGTCAGCTTCTATTTAATATCCTCAAAGGCCTCTGTTGCTGCGTCTGACCAGCTAAACTTCCCCGCCCGCATGCAATCTGTAATCGGAACCATTATGGTGCTGAAATTGGGAATAAACCTCCGATAAAATGATGCCAATCCATGGAAACTGCGGACGTCGTGGATGTTCTTTGGGGTCGGCCAGCTGCGAACAGCCTCTACTTTTGACTCATCTACCGAGATGCCCCTGCTGGACACCACATAGCCGAGGAACAGCGCACTATCAGTCATAAATGAACATTTACCCTTAGCAGCGAAGAACTTGGCCTCCTGCAGCAAGCACAGGACCTGCCGCAAATGCTGCAAATGCATAGAATGATCTGGGCTGTAAATTAAGATGTCGTCGAAGTACACCACCACAAACTTCCCAATGTACAGTCGGAACAGCTGGTTCATAATACGCATGAAAGTACTTGGGGCATTGGACAAACCAAATGGCATGACCAGCCATTCATACAGTCCCTCTCGCGTCTTAAAGACAGTCTTCCACTCATCGCCCTCCCGAATGCGGATCTGGTGATATCCACTCTTCAAATCAAGCTTTGAGAACACAGTTGCCCCACTAAGCTGGTCCAACAAATCATCAAGCCGTGGAATAGGAAATCGGTAACGAACAGTGATCTTGTTGATGGCCTGGCTATCCACGCACATACGCCATGAGCCATCCTTCTTGGGGGTCAGTAGTGCTGGAACGGCACAAGGACTGAGGCTCTCTCGGATGTGCCCCCTTTTCAGTAACTCCTCCACTTGATGCCGCAACTCCTCATGTTCTTTGGGACTCATACGGTAATGCGGTCGGTTGGGGTAGGGATGCTCCTGGGACCAGGTCGATTTGGTGTTGAATGTCCCGTAGTGGAGGCAAAGCATGGGGTAACTCTTCCGGGAAAACACAGCTGAACTCTTCAATCAAATTCCGCACACCCTCAGGAACTTCTTCATTCTGCCTCTACTCCTTCACCACTAACAGATAAACTATTCCCGTGTCAACCACTTCATCCATGAAGCGTTGCAAGGATAACAGGTTAGGATTCTTCTCGGTTGTCTTCTTCGGTCCTTCTTCTTTGCTTGGGCACAGGACCACTTTTACGTTGTTAAACACAAAACTATAAGTGTTCTTCTGTCCGTCATGTTGGACAGCCCGGTCATACTACCAAGGCCTCCCCAACAGAATATGGCAGGCATCCATTTCGACCACGTCACACCACAACCTGTCTTTGTAATTTGAACCAATCGACAAGGAAACTAGACAACGTTTGGAAACGGTTACCTTCTTTCCCTCCTACAGCCAGGTCAGTTTGTATGGGGTTGGATGCTCCTCTGTAGCAAGTCCCAGCTTCTTGACTGCCTCCTCTGAAATCATATTCTCACAGCTCCCCGAGTCTATCACAAACCTACATACCTTTCTTGCCACTGTGCACTTTGACTGAAAGATGTTGTTTCTCAGCCACCCGTCCCCACTGGTATCGCGGGGAGTGAGGTATGCCCTGCGAACCACCAGCAATGGCCCGTCATCTCCTGTCACGAGCTCCTCCTCCAAGATCTCCTCGACTAGTGGCTCGTCAATGGGGTCCTCTACGGGCTGGCCCATCTCCACCCTAACCACGCCGTCATTGTCGATGAACAGACCCTTCCTGATGGCGGGTTTCGTGCACTCAGCATACCTGTGGCCTGGCTCGCCACATTTGAAACAACGGTTAGATCCTCCA
>NMUG010010027.1:0-11080 GCA_002855965.1 Monotropa hypopitys | reverse complement strand
ATGGCCTGTAGGCCGCACGATTGATGTAGTTAGATGATGGTGCATAATAAGGTTGTTGCCTCGGTTGCTCTTTCCAAGAGAAATTTGGATGATTTGCCCACCCCGGGTTGTATGTGTTGGAAAATGGATTGTTACCCGGGCGTGGGGGTTGATTATTATTGAATTGCCGGAATTGGCCTTGTGCAACATTAACTTGCTCCTCTACAAATTCAAGGAATCTCGGAGCATCGGGGCATTCGGTGACATAGTGTGTGGGATTTGCACATAATGCACAAGCCTCTTGAGGTTGATTGCTTTGGGGTAATGACAAAGTGAGAAGTTTATCAACCTTAGCCGTCAATGATGACACTTGTATGGCAAGATCGGATGAAGGTTGAACTTCATACATACCCCTTGGCATTTCTTTAGTCATTGGTGTGGCGGCACGTCCGCGGACTGATTTAATGGAGTATTGGAGAGATTCTCCTAACTCCTCTAAGTGATCCCAAGCCACCCCCACATCTTTCGACATGAGAGAGCCTCCGCAGGACGCGTCCAAAAACAATCTTTGGTTGTCATCCATTCCCAAATAAAATTTTTGAATGAGTTGCCACTTGGGGATGTCATGATGAGGGCATTTTCTGAGTAAGTCTTTGAACCTACCCCAAGCTTCATATAAGGTTTTCTCATCAAGTTGCCTAAAGTTCCCAATTTGGGATCTTATTTCCAAGGTTCGAATCATGGGGAAATATTTGCGAAGAAATACCGCTTGAAGGCCGGCCCATGTAGTGATGGAGTTGGCCGGTAGTGTCCCAAGCCAATGTTTGGCTTGTCCCCTCAACGAAAAAGGAAATAAGATCATTTTCAATGTATCTTGAGCAAAATTGTGAATTCTTAAAATAGAACAGATAGCCATGAATTCATCTATGTGTTGGTATGGCTCTTCTTGAGACAGCCCATTGAATTGAGGTAAATTTTGAATTGTGCTGAGCTTAATCTCATAGTTCACAGCCGCGATGTCAGGGAGTACGATACATGACGATGTATTATATGTAGTTGGAGTGAAGTGTGCATGTATCGGATCGCGTGCAAGTTCGTCACCCATAGCTACCAATTGGTCTTCAATGGGTTCACTCTCAGCAGTAGTGTTAGGTCTTCGATGATGGTCCGATTCCCTTATCGCGGCACGAATGTCCTCTAAGGTCGAATCGTTAGTGACAATGGGAAGACTCAACGATCTACGACCGAGCATAAAACAACTAAATTAAGCTTAAAGAAAAAGAAAAATAAATCAAACTAGAAAACAATCGAAACTAAAAGATTCTAACCAATTGTCCCCGGCAACGACGCCAAAATTTGATCGCGTCGTTAGCTACCAAAAATAGATTTATAATACTCAATAATTAACACTAGTTCCTAAGAACAGTGGTAAGTACGAGTGTCGATCCACAGGGACAATGTCATAGAATTAATTAGTTTAACTAATGGTTCTCTAATTTGATTTGCAAAAGTGAAGACAGTTGGAAAGTTTGATTTGTGAGTTAAATCCTAATGAGGTGAGAAACAAAACAATTGAATAAAATGCTTGAACCTTTGTGATTAAGAGAGATTCTAGGGATCCGGATTCGGTTCGGCTTAATAGATATGCATCAATTCTAAGTCATCTTTTGGCTTTGATCCTAAGCACGGATTAGGAATGATCAAGTCCTAACAATACAAAGGAGAAAAATACACGAATTATATTTAGGCACGGATCATCTCCGTAGCACGATGTATGTCTTGCGCTAAGAGAATCTCATGCAAGCATCCATCGTCTTGCGGGCATGAACCGTCTCTAACTTTTGAAACGCGCAATATCGTGAGAGATCACCATGAATGGTGTTTGCAACTAGCATACAAACAATATAATATGATATAGATCAAGAAGTACATATGAAATCCATTCATGAAACCAAAAGTACTTACAACCGATGCAAGTCAAATCGGCCTTGCCTCCTCGATCTCTCTAGAAAGTAGATCTAGCCGGCCATAGAACCCACAAATCGGGAGCTTAAGCCAACAAAAGCCATGGAAGTTGGAGGAAGAAGAGAGGAGGAAGAAGAAGCAATTAGGGTTCTCTCTAGCCTCCAAAGTTGTCACAAGTATCCAAGATAACCCTACTTAATCCCTACTTAGTCTTTTTATAGTCTAGGATTAATTAGGATAAAAAATAATTACAAAAACGTATTTCCCGAGCCGCCTCGTCTGGACCAGATGTTGCCCCGTCTGGACCACACAAAACTCAGCAAACCCCGAAGTCTCCGATGGCTCGTCCGGATCTTGGAAAATCCCCGTCCGGACGGCGGTCAATTCTCGTCCGGACCAAGCCTTATCCTGTCCGGACCACGAGTGCTAGAGCATGTTGGTGAAGTCTCTGATGTCTCGTCCGGAACTTACTCTTTCCCCGTCCGGACGGGAGTATGCTGAATCTCGTTTTTCTTCTTGCAATGTTGCTACCATCCTTTTTAATGTCCTTCCTCACTCTCCAAGGCTGTCATCAACATGTCAAAGGGTCTTTTGGATCAATTTAAGCACTCCTATGGTTTATTTAACCTGAAACGCAAAAACAACTACAAAACTAATTAAATAATAACGACTCGAGACTAACAATCCTCACGTTAAAGTGTATAAATAGGTGCTTTTAAGCACCTATCACTCACCAAACTAACAACGAAAGAAATATTAGGACGTGTAATGGTAAGATAATTCAATTTGCCAACCAAACGACGATACTGATCTAGATGAGGAAATATCTCCCCCTGATCAACACAAAGTTTGACATTCAGATCCATAGGAGTGTTCACAGGCTTTGATCCCAATAAACCAGTTTCCTCCAAAATGTCCCATGCATACTTCCTTTGAGACAGACTAATCTCTTCCTTGGACCTTGATACCTTAATACCCAAGAAATATCGCAACTCACCCAAGTTTTTGGTGTGAAATTTACATTGTAAGAATTGTTTCAACTCACCAATTCCCTTCTGACAATCTCTAGTAATAATGATATCATCCACATATACAATCAACACTATTTCCCCCCGTTCTGACTAAATATAGAAGACAGAATGATTCGAATGACACTCACGCATACCAAACTGTAACACAACATCACTAAATCTACCAAACCAAGTTCGAGGTGACTGTTTGAGGCCATAGAGAGCTTTCCGAAGGCGACACACCTGAGAACGCTCCCTCTAAACAACAAACCCAGAAGGTTGCTCCATATATACCTCATCGAGCAGATCACCATGTGGGAAAGCGTTTTTGACATCCAACTGTACAAAGGCCAACCAAGGGTGGCAGTAAGAGAGAAGAATCCAGAAAGAACCAATTTTGGCAACATGAGAGAAAGTCTCGACATAATCAAACCTATATGTCTGTGTATAGCCTTTGGCTACAAGGCGTGTCTTATACCGTTCAACAGTGCCATTCGGATTGTACTCGACAGTAAAGACCCGACGACAACCAACCGTGGACTTTCCCGGTGGGAGAGGAAGCAGCTCCCAAGTGCCATTATCATGTAGAGCAGTCATCTCAGCCTGTCTGCCACTCATACGAAGAAAGAGCTTCTTGTACAGTGTTAGGAACATATACAGAAGAAACTAAAGAAGTAAAAGCGCGAAGAGAAGGAGACAGATGATCATATGAAACATAATTAGAAATGGGACTTTACGGAGAGCAATAAGAAGATCAGGAGTTGATGTGGAGAGTATAGGAGAAGAACTCCTGACTCTTCAAACGGAGGAGGCATGGTGGAAGGCTCTGATGTGCAAGCTGTGATGGTACATTTGGTCAATGAACATACACCTGCAAGGGTTTCCCAGGAGGGACATGACCAGATGATAGGGATGGAAACTGGATCCGAACCCGATGGATACCCGACCGATCCGAACTGATCGGAGCGGGGTTTACCCGATATTTTTACCCATAGGTGTGGGTTTGGAACAATATTTTGAAAACCTGACAAATTTTGGATCGGGTACGGGTCTTGGAGATTCCGATCCGAACCCGACACAATCCGAACCCGACACAAATATATACTATATAAAATAAAATATATATAATATAATATATATATGGGGCGGTTTAAAAGACCAGTTATTTTGCCCAATTATTTTAACCAATGCTTAATTGAACCCCTTATGGGTCCCACTGCGATGATCCAAATCGTTCATGTTGTTTAAATTAATGAAATATAATATGTAACGGCTCAGAATTTATAAATTATTTTTTGGAATTTTATTTCCAATTCTTAAAATTTTTGGTTGATTGATGCCCCATATTCCTGTCATCTTTAATCCTCGAGCGTTTCTGGAAATCCTCATCTAAATTTGGAAATCAAAATTTGGAAACAAGTCCAAGTTAAGTTTGGGACTTGTCTATTTTCCGGAAATGCAAAAGGAAGGAGAAGAGGAAGGCTGGCCCCCTTCTTCCGGAAATTCAAAGGAAAAGGAAGAGGAAGAGGCCCCATTTTCCGGAAATAAAGAGGAAAGGAAGAGGAGGGCAAGGACCCTCTTCCGGAAGTTCAGAGGAAGAAGAGAGAGTGGGCAGAAGGTTTGCGGGAAAAGGAAGGAGACAAGCTCCTTCTTCCGGAAGAAGCAAGGAGAAGGGAAGCCGCGACCCACTCTTCCAGAAGAGAGTGGGCCATCTTCCGGAAATACAGAAGAGAAGGGAGAAAGGGGAGTGCGGAAGAGGAAGCAGAGGTCTGATCTTTTGGTAGAAGAGAGGCCGTCTTCCGGAAGAGTAGAAGGAACAGAGAATGGGAGAAGGAACAGATGCATGTTCTTCCGGAAGAGCATGGACTCTTTTCTGGTAGAACAAGAGGGATGCGAGAAAGCTTGGGGAGGGACTGGGCGTGCTTTTCCGGAAAAGCACACGCATTTTCCGGAAAAGCGGGATTGCGGGATTAAGGGTATTTTCGGAATTTCTCGTGGTGTTTAAATACCTAACTAAGGTCACTCCTAGGTCATTTTTTGGACACTCTCTCCCTCTCTCAGCCCCCAGGCGATTTCAGGTAACTTTCTCTCTTTTGTTCTCAACTTCTCTCCTCCATCTCTCTCTCTCTCTCTCTCTTTTGCTCATATGGGTTTTCCATCTTCTCCACCCTTGTAGACAAGGATATTCTCCATCACCTATCCTCCACCTCGAAGTGTTTCTCTCCCAAGAGCCCTCACCTAGGGTTGGTAAGTATATCTTCTCAAAGGTAGAGTTTTCTACCCCTTATATCTCTTTCATTAGTATGCTTTCTTCCCCCTCTAAAGGTTTTCCAAGAGTGAGGAATAGTTTTCATGTTCTATGTGGTGGGTTGAGTATACCCTTCGTTTACTTGGGGTTTATTGTTTTTGTGGGTCTTGTTGGACTTCTAATGCCTTCAATTTCATGATTCTCACCTCAATTTGTAAGATCCCTAAATTTTACGAAACCCTAATCTTGGGTCTTTCTCAAATATAAAATTGACTTGGCAAATGTTGAAATTGATTTTGAGAAAATGGCCCTATAGCCTTATTAAAATTTGAAAAGTGGAAATTGGAAATCGATTTTATGAAAATTATGTTTTGGTCACTTGATGAGATTAGGAGGTATGGATGCCCTAATCTAAGGAATTAAATGAAAAGATAAATCGAATGATTTAATTGGCCTAAACATGATGGATATGTTGGGTTGACTATATTACTTATACGGGAATTTCGTTCCCTGAGTGGATTCACACTCACTACATTGCGTAATGAGGGTCGCCTAGAGCCCTCCCGATGGTCGGAGATATCTGATGAACTTTACGGGTAGTTTAGTTGACGAACTCCTACCGCGGAACTAGACGAAACCTAATTAATCTTGAATTACATAATTGTACGTGACTCTCTTGTTTCGTCAAGGTGAGAAGACGCGGAATTTGATTTATGCCTTCTTTGTTTTATCAAGGTTGAGATGAAATACAAAAATGATATTCTCCTTGACTTTTGTCAAGTTGAGCATTTTGAAAGAAAATCCAATAAATCAATGAAGTTGGTTTTGAAAGGAATTGGAAATGGGATTTGAAATCAAATGGTTTTGGAAATTATGAAAATGGTTCTCATTCCATGCACATTTTTATATCTCTCGCACTCGTATCTTTTATCCCGATTTTACAAATATTTGGGTATAGATTTCTATACTAGGCAATTGCCTAACCCTCTATTTTTAGGTACAGACTCATCTACCTAACTTTGAAGATTGGAGGCCATTCCTTAGCTTGCTTCGGAGTGTGGATTTGAGAGCCATTTCTTGGTATCCCATATTTTACTTTTGTTTAGTCTTTATTCAGATTCATGTACCCAGACTGTATTTCCTTTGGACTTATAAACTTTTAAACTTTCATTTGCTTGCTTGCATGTGGTATCCTCATTCCCCTTTATTTCCGCACTTTGAATTGGGTAGGAGTTTTATCAAGTGTCCAATGTTATTACATTTGATTATTTCAAAAAAATGGTTTGGAAATCTGGGGCGTGACATAATATTCAGCAAAAATTCAGCTCAATCGGATATCGATAAGTTCTCGATCCAAATATTTCTACAGAAAACATGACAGAAATTGGCGTTATATATAACTGTTTGGATCGAGTACTTATCGATATCCGATTGAGCTAAATTTTTGCAAGGTATTATATTTCATCAATTTAAACAACATGAACGGTTTGGATCATTGCAGTGGGGCCCATAAGGGGTTCAATTAAGCATTCGGCAAAATAACTGGTCTCTTGAACTGCTCATATATATATAATATAATATATATATATATATAATTTTTTCAAATTTGCATTAGAAATTTTGGGTTCGGATCGCGAATGGAGCGAGTTTCAGGTTTTTGGATAATTTTTTTTGGATCAGTGAAAACCCGATCTGAGCCCCGATGGGTACGAGTATGGTTGACAAAATGAAAACCTGAACGTGTTTCAAATCGGGTTCAAGTCGGGTTTAGTAAAAACCCGGGCCGATCGGACCCATTGCCATCCCTACTAGATGGTACGACTATAGGAAACACAGACTCAGACCTAGGTAAGTCATTTAGAGAAATGGAACCTGAATAAAAAGGTAAAGACTCATTAAATGTGACATCAACACACAAAATGACGACGAAGAGATGCGAAGTAACACTTATACCCTTTTTGAGAGCGAGAGTAGCTGAGAAAGATACACCGGATAGATCAATGGCATGGACATAACACTATAACAAATGGAGTGAAAATGAATTGTATATCTTGTATCTTTACAAAGGACATTACACAAATATATAGAATTATATATGAACTATTTGGGAAAGAATAAACAAAGGAAAACATAATTAATGGGATACAATAAAGTAATAGAATCCCTAAATATAGAAACAGAATATTATTATTATTATTCTCACCCCTCCCCTCAAACTCACGATGATTGCATAGAAATCATTGAGAGTTTGTCCAACAAAAATTGGAAACGAGCAGACGTCTAAGTTTTCATGAAGAAATCAGCAAGCTGAAGAGTCGATGGAACAAAGGGTAGAGAGTTAGTGTCGGCTTAGAGATGATGACGCGTGAGATGACAGTCGATCTCATTATGCTTGGTGTGCTCATAAAAAACCGTATTATGAGCAATCTGAATAGCACTATAATTGTCACAATAGAGAGGCATAGGAGACGACTGGGGAGCATCCAAATCAGAAAGAAGCCAACGGAGCCAAATAATCTCAGCGGTGGCCTGAGCCATAGCACGATATTCAGCCTCAATAGTAGAGCGAGCAATAACAGACTGCTTCTTGCTGCTCCAGGAAATGAGAGAGTCCCCAAGAAAAACACAAAGGCCCGAGGTGGACTTGCGATCCATAATATCACCAACCCAATATGGACATTATAAGCTAGATCTGGATGAGTCACAGTCAGATAAACCAAACAGCCTACAAGCTCCCGATAAAGATTAGGATCATCTAAAGATTCCCATCAGTCGAGGTAAATTGAGCATGAAGTTCAATTGGTGTAGCAGATATCTTGGAGTCAGTGAGATGAGCACGATGAATGATCTCATTAGCATACTTAGCTTGAGACAAGAGAGATCCTTTTGGAGAGTAGGAAACTTCAATTCCAAGAAAGTATCATAATGGCCCAAGTCTGTCATCTCAAATGTATCAAACAGATGTCGTTTGACGTGAGAAATAGCAGTAAGATCAGATCCGGTGATGATCATGTCATCTACATAGAGAAACAAGATAACAAGCCCATTGGTGGTGCGAAGAAGGAACAAGGCCGAATCGTGAGCATTGGGAAGAAAACCAAGTTGGGTAACAACACCTTGGAAGCTATCATACCAAGTCTGAAGAGCCTGTTTTGTGAGAATATAAATAATATATCTTTCGCATATATTATTCATATTCCGTTTCCATATTCATAATATATCGTTAGCATATATTATGCGCAATCATTTCCATTTGTAAATACATGATTGACCATTGATTTGGTTTCCTTATTTTGTATTTCCTAAAGTGAGTCATGTACGTTCTATTTAATGGGGTATTCTCCCTTGTAAAGAATACAAGTCAATAAACAATTCATTTTGCTCTCCACTTATATTTCTTATATGGTATCAGAGCAAGGTTAGGGTTTAGTTAGGGTTCAACCACTGCCTCGTTGCCGCCGCAGTCCTACAACCCATCTTCGGTGTTGTTTTGGACCTCCCAGATCTGTCCGTCACCTCATTCGCCGCCTCCGAAGCCGTCACTATTCTTCTCGGTCATCTCTGGTCGTTGCTCTCTGCTCCGGCGACACCACCCTACGATGCCACCACCTTCCAATGCCGACGCCACCACACTCTGACGCCACCACTGGCCCAGATCCGCTCCCGCCCTCACCAAATCCACTCGCCGAACAACCCAGATCTGACCGCTGCTGCCCAAAACCAGATCTGCTCTCACCAGGTTTAACCGACCTCTAACGCCGCCGCCGCCTACGACACTGCCACCAGATCTGCCACCCTCACTGTTTGTCCACTGCCCAAGTTCCACAGACCCAGATCTACTGCCCTCACCACTTCCTCCCTCACCAAATCTGACCGCAGCCACCAGATTTTCTCCGGTCACCGCCGTTGCTGTTGACGCCACCACCAGATTTTCTCTGGTCACTGTTTGTTCAATGTTCTCTAGATCCACCAAATTTGCTCCGATCACCGTCGCTGGATCTCTCGGATCATAATCACCCAGATTTGTTTTCCAGATCTGTCTAGATCCGTCATCGTCGTCCAGATCTGATGTCGCTGCCCTCTCAGATTGCCGCCACCAGATCTGTTCAGATGTACTCAATTGTTGTCGCCGTCACTGATCGCCGACTGCTTCAGTCGCTACCGCTGTTCTCACCACTGACGCCGCCACTGATAATCATAATTTGTTCTCGCTGCCGCCATTAGTAGGGTTTTGCAACTTAGTTTGTGGCATTAGCTTCTGGAAGTAATAAGGTTGAATGGCTAAACATTTATTGCTAGAAATTCCAGTGTGGTCTAAGCCCATGCCACCTATATCACTTCATTGTAATATCCAAGCTACGTTGTCACGAGTATATAGTCAAGTGTATAATGGAAAGTCCAGGCATATAGGACTTAGACATAACTATGTTAGACAATTAATTATTGATGGGGTAATAACCATTGATTTTGTAAAGTCAAGTCAAAATGTGGTGTTGAAACCATCAAGAGGAATGAGACTTCAGCCCACTTAATTTGATCACTCCTGGTGGAAACTCAACTCAACTGGTTGATATTTTCAATCTGTTAAGTTCAATAAGAAACTGCACCATATGTCGTGGTCGGAAACACTTTAACGGTTAATTTTATTCATTCCAAGGTAAAGTGTTTTATACCTGTAATATGGTTTCAAAGGAGGATGAACTTCTTAGTTCTTAATAGATTGTTTTGTGCTAACTTTACAGGCGCACGTATAATGATCTACCTTTGTGAGTGTGGAGGCGGTGCCGCTTCCTATAGGTTAAGGGGGCAAGATCTTATAGCGTTGATGAATTCAAGATAAAGACCCATGGCTAGTTCACGAGTCATTCGTTTGGGATATCTGCGTTATTTTGGAGGATTATGTTGTTAGAATATCTCTAGGAATAGTATTTCATTAGTGTGTTTGTTTTATCTTTAAATGCCTTTTGTGTATTCTTCCCTATTACTAGGGACCCGGTTGTAATTATTTCTTTGATCATTTATATAAAAGGGGAGTGTGAGCCTTTACTCACATATGTTGCCCTAAAATAAACATGGTATCAGAGCAACCCTTCTCCCCGTAAATCCCGTCTGCTCATCCCGTAACCTCCTTGCCGTCCCAGAACCACCTCGCCGAACACCCTCTTCTCTCGTCCTCTTCTCTTGCCGGTCTCTCTACTTGCGCCTCTGTACACCTTGGTCGGCGCCTTGCTCGGCCCCAGGCAGGTCGCGCACGCCATGGGAACAGGGCTTCTCCAGCATTAGCCTGGACGATGCTAACTCCAGGTGTTGCGTCTGACCCTATCCTTCACCGAACACCACCGCCCCCTTGTCGTCGCCAGCGCCACCCCTATTGCGTCGTTGCCTTCCGAGTCTGCTGAACCGCATCCCTCCGCCGCCTCTGCTGTATGCCATTCTGCTACAGTGCCGCTGTCGTCTGCCACCTCTGCCCGGTTTTTTGGATTGCCGCAGTGATCTCCTTGGTGGGTGCTAATCTCCGGTAACTCCCCTCTGTTCATGACTAATGCATGGGTTGTATTTTTTGCTTTGAGAGTCAGCCTAGTCCGTCGGCAATATTTGATATCCTCGGCGGAACTCACAACCGCTCTGTGGCTATGTCAGAAAACCCGACAAACCTACCTTGATTGAGTGTGTCTTGCGTCTACTCTTCTCTAGCTGCTATTTGTTGTTGGGTGGATTTCTTTTCTGAAAACAAAAAGAGGATTGATGTCTGAATTCGCAAGTGACACTGCCACTAGCCTCCTGCCTCCCGTCGGAGAGAGCTACAATCCAAGCATCAAAATCACCACCTCTCTTTTCAATGGTCAGAACTATCTAGCGTGGTCGCAGAGTTTGACCC
>NMUG010010026.1:0-11080 GCA_002855965.1 Monotropa hypopitys | reverse complement strand
CTGTCATTTTTGCAAGTTTACATCCTTGACACTCAGAAATATCAGTGCAAGATATTTTACCTAAAACACCAGACTGAGATAAGAAATGTAAGCGATCGGTTGACAGATGACCCAACCTAGCATGCCAAAGAAAGAACGGACTAGAAGAGTTGTTTAACTGGAATGAGGATTAAGTTGCTGCAGTAGAGAGAGGGTCAATATGTAGGCTCTCTACTACATAGAGATCACCAACCATACGTCCTGTCCCAATCTGCTCCTCTGACTTACGATCATGTACCCGAAATAGAAGAATAGAAGAGAACGTCAAATCCTAAGGCATCCAACTGACTAATGGATAGAAGATTAACAGATAGTTGAGGGACATAAAGAACATGTGGGAATGACACCACTGAGGACCCTGTCATGGGAATTGATCCAATAGATACAACAGATAATGGAGAACCATTAGTTGTACGTACAATCATAGGGGAAGATGGTGGGACACAGTTTTGTAGAAGAGACAGATGAGGCGTCATATGAAATGAAGCACCAGAATCTAAAATCCAAATATTGGCAGAGATACCTGACAGAGAACCAAGCAAACCTGAGGATCCTGAGGTCATTGTTTGTAGAAGTGATTGCAAACAGAACCAGAATCTGATGAGGGCAGATTGCAACGACTGTGATGGATCTGAATGGTGGTGAAACCAGAGGGCTGATCTGGCGAACAATGATTATGAACGGCAGCGATGCAGCGACTGATCTGGAGAATGGCAGCGGCGACGGTTGCCGGAGTTTCTAGAGATCACCGGAAAAATGTTGGTGGGTGTTGGAAACAGACCCGAGAGAGATAAGATCTCATAAACAATAATAGTACTGTGATAGTTCAACAGCAACAGCAATCTCGGAATGATAAACAACAACAGAAACAGTAATAGATCTGATAAATAGCAACGGCAATGGTGACAGATTCTGATGAACAACAACGACAATGGTGACAGATCAGATCTGGACTGATCTGGTGGTGTGTTGGATCAGATCCGGGCAAGTATGTGCAGGTCGAGTTGAATCCAGGTAGAACTTGATGGGTCGGGGGCGTCAGATGTCAGATCTGGGCAGATCTAAACAGGTTGACGATGGCTGTTGTGAACGGCAAATGGTGGACTAAGCAGCAAAGAAAATGGCGGTGGTGAGCGGCGGTAACGGAGACAGCGTCGGCGACTGAGATTGTCGGAGTCGTCGGAGAGAGGGCACTGCGAGGAGAACGTCTGAGAGGGAGAACGTGTCGGACTGAAAAGTCGTCTGAGATGATGGCGACTGGAGCGGCACCTGAGAGAGAGGGAGGCGGCGACAGCGTCTGAAAGAGAGAAAAGCATGTTTGAGAGATGCGGCTAAGAGATGCGGCTGAGAGGGAGAAGCACAGTGGCGATGCGACCAGCGGCGGCGATGGCAGCAGTGTTGGAGATGGACGCCGGAGGGGAGAGAGGAGACAGTGGCGGCGATCGGCGTCGGAGGCTGAGGCGGTCGGTGTTGGTGGCGGCAATGAGAGAGGAAGGATGCGTGAAACCCAAAGGTTTATTAACCCCACACTAGAATCTCATACTTCCAATGTGGGACAAGTCCCATACCTTGCATAGGATCATAACAAACCCACATCCTTCAGAGTCGACACCCACGGCAGCAGATCGCACTCCGGCAAATACCTCCTATAGCGGCAAGCAGCGCTCTGGCAGGCACCTCCGACACAACCCGTGGCCCGACCTCCTCCAAGGAAGAACCTGCTCTGATACCATGTAACTTTTGTGGAAAAAGAAAAAACTGAATATATTATTCTTGAATTGATTTGTACAATGAGGATACGTCTTTAAATAAAGTTGGAAACAACTCTCTTAAGGAAATGCTATAGAAAAGGAAATGGTTTGACTAACATAATACCTACATAATTAGAGGGATATGCAATCCCTAAAATAGGAAATAGAATATACAATATAGTATTCTCACAGTGGAGGTATTGTTTTGTATTGTTTTGTATAAACATTCAATCCATGTGATGCGAAATAGACCAACGAGAGAGCCATTGTTCAAAATAGAACACAGAGCATCCCAATCGAATTGATCTCCGCCATTCAACCAAGAAACAAATCCAATGGTCAAAAATATCCCACAAAATATGTGGGTCCCACACCCTTGTGATTTGTAATATAGATATACAAAAGAGAAAAAAAGAGAATAAAGAGTAAATACACTAAGGCCCTTAACAATTTACACATAACACCTACAATTTAACACTCTACATCAAGTTGGTGCGAAGATATCTATCAAGCCTAACTCGAACACAATAGGATAGAAACTCTTGCTGCTAAGCTCTTTTGTAAAAATGTCAGCTAATTGGTCTTCAGATCTCACAAATGGCATACATATTGAACCCGCGTTCAACTTTTCCTTGATAAAGTGTCTGTCAACCTCTATATGCCTCATTCTGTCATGTTGTATAGGATTATGAGCGATATTTATAGCAGCTTTATTATCGCAACAAAGTTTCATAGGACCACTATTAGAAATTCCAAGATCATATAATAAGGTTTGGAGCCACAGAAACTCATAAACGCCATGAACCATAGCTCTATATTCAGCTTTTGCGCTAGACCTGACGAACACTGACTGTTTCTTACTTCGCCAAGTAACCAAATTTCCACCAAGAAGAGTACAATAGCCACAAGTAAAGCGCCTGTCATCCAGAGAACCAGTCCAATCAGCATTAGTAAATGTCTCCAACAGAAGACCACGATAGAGAACAAAATTCTTTTCCCTAGAGTTGATTTGAGATACCTCAAGATACAATACACTGCATCTAGATATGAAGTACAAGGATCATGCATAAACTGACTAACCACGCCCACTGCATAACTAACATCCGGTCGAGTGTGAGCTAAGTATATCAGTTGACTCACAAGCTGTGTAACGACTCGAATTTCCAATTCCTTAAAATTCAATTCTTTGGAAAATAAATAAATCTTTGGGCCAAATTTCGGTTGTTGACATGGTCGTTGACCTCGAGCCATGTCATGTTGGTCTTGAACCCTCATTCGGATGGTGATCGATCCACCCTTGATGCGAGCGTATTCCTTCGACGCTTTGTTTCGTTTGTTAAGTTAAGAACCGACGTTTACGATTCCTTTGGAAGATGTCGTGGTATTGCCTTAGGGCATCAAGGAAATATAACCAACATTGAGGAAGTACACTTGGACGCATCGCGAAGTAGCCCGGTGAAGTCCCAGCAGTTTCTGGGCATTTCTGGTCATGCCCGTCCGGACGGGGAGTGCAGTTGTTCTGGACGGAGTGAAGAAACAGAAGGGGTTCAGCAGCATTTGGCCCGTCCTGATCGCCTGCAGTGGCCGTCCGGACCGAAGGGAATGTCCGTCCGGACGGGGAGCTACTGTTTTGTCCGAATATGGTTTTTAATGAGGGGCAATGTTGTCTTTTTGCCCCTAGGTCGTTCCCAACCCCTCAAATTCGGCCATAATGTATTCTCTCCCTCATTTCTAACCCTAGCCTCTCTCTATCTCAAACCTCTCCACCTCCATTGAAGCCCTCCCTTCTAAGCTTCAATCCAAAGCCAAAACGCGCTCCAATCTCAAAACCCGAAGAAGAAACCTTGCTCTACGCGTCGTGGGATCTCCGGCAACCTACATATCGAAGTCGCTCTCCGCGGATTTTGGGTAAGTCGATTTTCATAAGTGGGTTCCTTACATTTTCGTTTAGAGTTATGTATTCCCCGTGACGCGATCTATCCGTTGACGTATATAGGTTTGTTGGTGCCGAAGATTGACACGGCTAGGATTTTCTCCGTCGGCGAGCGTTGGGGTAAATATGTTACTATTTCGTGTATTTGTAAGTATGTAGCTCACTAACGATTTCCAAAATCAAAAATTTAATGATTTCAATAAAAAGCCCTATGTTTTGAATTAATGATCATTTTTGGGAAAATAACGAAATTGATTCGCATTCATACACGATCGAGTATCCTTGGTAGGATTAGAATGCGAGAAAGTGAGAATTGGGTCAAGTGTGCGACTAGATGATCATTTGAGGAAAATTGGGTTGACTTGGGAAAATTGTGGATTTCGTTAGAATTGAGGAAGTAGGATGCCCTCGTAACCTTATATCGGTCTTAGTGAGCAACATTGTGGTATTGGATGGTTGTCGGCGAATGTTATTGTGGTTTCTCGTCTTGGGGATAACCATTGTTCCGTGGGCACCCTTTGTGTTCCATGAAATGCCTATGAGAGATAAAGGCTATAGAGATGGGTGAATTCGTCACACTAGGTTAGGAAACTCGTTCCTAGACCTTAGATATGTGTTGTGGAGCTATCGGGTGAACTCGTCATCCTTGATTTGGGAACTCGTCCCTCGTTAGCAAATTTGTTGCTCTTGTTGGGTGAACTCGTCCCTCGTGGCAAATTCGTTGCCCGTGTTGGAGAACTCGTCTCCTTCGACTCAAACTCTAAAATCTACCAAACCTACCTATATTAATCAACCAACAAACAACAACATAAAAAGACTTGGATGTTTGCTAATATGATCAATTCGTGATCATCGGGCCAATTCGTGGTCATTTGTGTGAGAAGGTTGGTTCTTGAATTCGTTGAGACAACCTGAATCAATTTATGATTCACTCGTGAGCTAGTCAATCCTTGAATTCGTCAAGGCGACTATAAATCGATGAACGGCTTGATGGTTTCCTTGTGACTCAAAACTAGCCTAAGGTTGACTGTAGGGCCGACCCTGGAATTTGTTCAGGAGGTTTCGAATCCCTTATGGCCTTTTTCTAAAATGTTCTAAGCCGGGAGTTGAACCAACTAAAGTTTCAAGATAATAAATCCACCTACTTGTATTATCTGTATATGTATATATAGAGAGGGAGTGAGAGTGCCCCATGGCGAGAGTTGGATGTGGATTTGTGGTTTTCACCTTGGGTGGTTCTAGCCAAATCGTGGTTTTAGCAAGTGTTGAGGACTTAGCCAATTCGTGGCATTGGAAAGCATGAGTCTTGGAGCCAACTAGTGGCATTGGTACGCATTGCTAGTGAGCTAAGTCATGGCATTAGTAGCCGTTGAGATTAGGCCAAATCGTGGCAATGGGATGCGTTGATCTTGAGGCTAAGTCGGGGAACTAACTATCGGTTGGTAATGGACTATCGTGGGGATTGTTGGTTGGCCTTGTCTAGGCAACATTCGGATTGCGTGGTAGGGAAACCCTTTGGATAAGTACCTCCTATTATCTATGTGTGGCGAGATCGGATTAGATCCGTAGAGTGACCATTGTCTTGCGGTCCTTGATGCCTTCGGTCTTTCCCTTCCGGTTGAACCTTGGTTGTGCGATAGAAGGTTTGGTCTCCGTTGTAATAGTCGATTAGAAGCGAAGGTTTGAGGTCTCCCTATGGATGCGAGAGTGCGAATAGCTAGTATGGTTTGGTAGGGAAACCCTTTGAAACATGCTTGGGTTTGCATTGTAAGACTCACTCACCTTGCACATAATCACCATATTGCATTTACAGTTGATAGTCGCATATTTGCTGGGTCTTTATGACTCAACCTTCTTTTTCCAGTTCCTTGCAGGTTTGCTTGGTTTGGTTGCTTGTAGCGGGTGTTGGCTTAGGTTTGCTCTACTTTCTTTCGGTGAGGAGAATTTTAATGTACTTCATTTTCGTATCATCATAATAATTCCCCTCTTCCCCCTTGTAGCCTACGGGCATCCCTTTTTATTTAAAGAATTGTAATGTTATTTCATTTCAAGCAAGTGTTAAACAAAGGCATGGTTGTATCTTAAATTCAAGCAAGTTTCAATGGGAAAAGATTTGCAAAGGAGTGGTTTTTCTATTCACGGTCCCTTGTCATGTGGTTTGGTATAATATGGTTTTATGATTAATCATTCTTTATTCCTTTTCAAAAAAAATGGTTTAAAAATCCGGGGCGTGACAAGCTGATGATATCTCTCCTTGTCAGTGCGCTTCCCCAAATCATCACTAAGGTGATGATTTCCCTCGATAGGAGAATTTGCAGGCCTACAGCCCAACATACAATTTTCTTCCAAAGATCAAGAATATACTTCCATTGGAAAATTAAAATATGTCTATCAGACCTTGCCACTTCCATACCAATGAAGTATCTTAGTGAACCCAAATCCTTAATCTCAAATTCTTGGGCCATACTAGACTTAAGATTAAGAATTTCTTCCACGTCATTGTCTATCATTATTATATCAACATAAACAATAAGGAGAGCAACCTTACCAGGATCGAAACCTTACCCAAAGGGGTTGGCCGAGTTGGTCGTTGTCTGGAACTTAGGAGTTTGCTCCTCCTCTAGGTCTCAAGATCGAAACCTCTTGGAAACATCCTCTCCTTTGGGCCAGCCGCACAGAGCAAAGCTCTGGCTATAAGCGGGGGCCCCAGTAGCTGGCGCTGGGATTGGTTCCCTCAGGACTAGTCGTGGTGCGCGTAAGCTGGCCCGAATACCTAAGTTATCAAAAAAAAACTTACCAGTACCTCCGTTGATGAAATAGTATGATCCGCATAGCTCTGTCGGTAACCAAGCCTCGACATAGCCTTTAAAAATCTTCTAAGACACGTCTAGGTGACTGGTTCAACCCATAAAGAGGCTTTTTCAATCTACACACTTTTCCCTCAAACTGAGATTAAGAAAAACATGGGGGTAGCCATGTACACCTCCTCCTCTAACTCACCATGGAGGAATGCATTCTTCACATAAAATGGTAAGAGGTCAATTCAAATTGGCAGCACAAAGGAGTAGAGCTCACACAGAGTTCATCTTTGCTACGGGGGCAAATGTCTCCTCGTAGTCAATACCATAGTTTTGAGTGAAACCCTTGGCAACAAGTCTTGCCTTGTATCGCTCAACTGTACCATTCGTATTTTGTTTAACAGTGAAAACTCATTTGCATCTCATTGGTTTCTTCCCTTCTGGAAAAAATACTAGCTCTCAAGTGCCATTCCTTTTCAAAGTCATCATCTCCTCTACCATAGCTTCTTTCCACTTAAGTATTATGAGTGCATCCTGCCAATTCTGAGGAATAGATATAGAAGACAGAGACGAAACAAAGGCATAGTATGAAGAAGATAAACAATCATAAGAGACAAACTAGGAGATTGAATGTTCAGTACATGATCTAACACCTTTCCGAAGAGCAATAGGAAGATCATCAGAATTAACAATACGAGGTTCATCATAATTAACAATAGAAGGTTCATCAAAATTAACAAAAGGAGGTCAATGGGAGGAGAACCATTACCAGATGAGTCAGCTGAGGAGTCCGGAACTGAAGCAAGTAATTGTGATCGACAAGGTAGTATTACACAGGAGGCCTTTAATTTTTTTCCTGCTACTGTAGGTCTTTAAGTTAGACCCTTGCAGTCGTCGTCTACCTTCTTCCTCATCACCACCAATGATGTGTAGCTCGTTCGACAGATATTGGTTCCTCTCCAGACTATTCATTCTCCCCCATACCGTATTTATTATAAAGCAGTGTCTCCCCCTCACTATAAAACATCTCTTCCTCCTGCCTATGCCTCCTGAAGAGATGGAGTAGAGGGAGAGAAAAAACCATGTTTCCCAAAAAGAGACATTCATAGAGACAAAAAATCCTAGAATGAGGATCATAACAGTTATAGCCCTTCTAGGTAGGAGAGTACTCAATAAAAATACATTTATGGGCTTTAGAACCTAACTTGTCACCAGAGGGATGAGGAGCATGAACAAAACACACTCAATCAAAAACACGTGGGTGAAGAGTTGTGGCACAAAAACCGCTAGGAAGACACTCAGGGGGAGTTTTAAAGTTAAGAACACTGGATGGCATTCGGTTAATAAGATAAGTTGCAGTCAAAATGACTTCTCCCCACAAATATTTAGAAACATTCATGGTGAATAACAGAGAGCGGACTACTTAAGCTAGATGATGATTTTTGCATTCAACAACTCCATTTTGTTATAAAGTATCAACACAAGTCGTTGCATCCAAAAAAGCCCGAAAACTCTTATCTATATACTCAGTACCATTGTCAATATGGAGAATTTTGATATGCATATCAAATTAAGTGCATATCATTGCATGAAAAGATTCAAAAGAAAAAAATCATTTTTATTTAAGCAAATACACCCAAGTGACACGAGAATAGCAGTCAATAAAACTGACAAACCACCAATGATCTTTTAAAGAAGTAACAGGTGAAGGACCCCACACATCAGAATAGATAACCATAAATGGAGAGTCACTCCATCTATTAATAGGAGCATAAAAAACATTTATGTTTACTACGCTCAAAGGCTTCACAAAAAAATTGACTCCGAGAACAATGTTTAATTAAATTAGAAAAAAGATTCTCAAAAATCGCAAAAGAAGGATGACCTAATCGACGATGCCATTGATGTAACATACAGAGAGCTAAACTAGTATCTGCTTGCAGAGCTAGACTACATGATAGGGGTGAATGAAATGGGCGAGGTGCAGATTCCAAAAGGTAGAGGTCACAATGTGCTTTACCACTGCCAATCATCTTCTATGTATCCAGTTCTTGAAAAACACAATGGGTAGGAAAAAATGTTACGGAGCAATTTAAAGATGGGGAAAGACTACTAACAGATAGAAAGTTAGCAAAAAAATTGGGAACGTGAAGAACTGAAGATAGAGAAAGGGTAAGAGAACAATGAACAGAACCTTTTCCCGGAAAGAGCAGATAGAGAACCATCAGCAATTCTGACCTTATCCTTACCAAAACATGTAGAATAAGGGTCAAAAAGTAATGTGCAACCTGTCATATGATCTGTTGCACCAGCATCTATTATCCAAGGAGAAAAACTAGAGGTGGTGAGAGCATTAACATGTATACCCTCATGAGCAAAGAAATCAGTAGCAGTGGAAGCAGAAGCGGTAGTAGATGGAGTATCAAGCTTTTCCAGAAAGTGCCTGAGAGTTTGTAACTCTCCCTGAGAAAAACCACGAGCATGATTTGAAGTCGTCTGAGCCCCAATACCAAATCCAGAGTCAAACGAGATAGCAACTGCAGATTCAGAGACATGAGCCTGGGCCTAAGAACATATTGTACCACGACCATGACCACCGTGTCCACCACCTCGCCCACAATGGGGTGACCATGCAACTTCCAAAAAAATCTCTAGTATGACCGGTGTTGTGACAATAATCACACTGGCGTGACTCACGATCAGTAGACCCACTACTAGCACCACAAGTTCCAGTCTCAATAATTTTTGAATCATAAGACAGCAAAAGCATGCAAAAAACAGTGTACCTTGCTGGGAAAAAAACAAACTAAAAAGTAGATTTCAAGGTAACCCGAATGTTTCTCTTAAAGAGAGATTCAAACTAGTCACATTAGTACCAACCAAAGAACAATAGAGTACGAGTAGCCTGTCCAAATCAAGGGTCGTCGGAGAGTATACCATCGTCGTCTGAGGTCACCGGAGATTGCTGGATGCCGGTGAGAGTTGTACGGTGGCTGCCGAGAGTCGTATGGGAGAAAAACCGAGTTGATTTTAGGTCGAACAGAGTCCGTCGGAGGATTTTCTAGGTCGCCGAACGTCGGTGAGTACTGTACGGTGGACGGCGAGACTCGGCGGAGGGTGTACAGTAGTTTTTAGAAGGGTCTGACGTGGTAGAAGGCTCAGATGATACTCGTGACGGCCGCGATGATGCAGTGGGAGTCGCGAAGGCACGAGAAATTATGGGTCCCAAAAAATTCTGGATGGAGAAAACAAATGCAGTGGCAGTCGCGAAGATGCAAGAACACGTAACTGGAAGTGGCGACTGGAGATGGGAGGTCCGGAGACAATTGCCGTAGGGAAGGGCGACAATGCCAAAAAAAAGGAACAAAGGTGAGGCGGCGGCTAGGTCTTTCAGGAATGCTCTGATACGATGAAAGCTGAGAGACAATTGTATTCAGCCTTAAAGAATGAGGGTTCAATTACAATACGTAACATATATACAAAAGAGAATAAATAGTAAATACAATAAGGCCCTTTAACTCCTAACTATTTACACATAACACCTACAACTTAACAAAAAGGAATGGGGATCAAATAATAACTTTTATAAGCTAAATTGGACAGCTAGAAAATGTGATGCAACAAATGTTAACATGTAGCAAAAGTGAAAGAAAAGCATGCGCAAGCACTTTGAAAAGCCAAGATCTACGAAAGAAAAAAGGAGTGTGGCTTGAAAAATTCACCCTCCATGAGTTAATAACTTAACAGATAACCTCAATTTTTGCTGTAAAGAAGATAATACACATGGAATAGTAATAAGAAACAAGAGGGGCCAATCCACGGGTTATTCATGTTTGATCCTGGAGGAAGTTTATCTGTACAGTTGTTCTTTTTACAAGAACATTGTTTAGTAAATTTAATTGTCGTTTTAGGTTTTATCTATTAGGGAGGCTTATTAGGATAGACTTACCTTTATGTTATTCTTATCTTTATCTCGTTGTCATCTTTTGTATAAGTCTATTTAAAGGACTCCATGGATATTGTTTGAATAATTTGTGATATGGATGAATTTTTTTCTAGTATTGGTGTGGATGCCTTTACAACCCCTAGATGCAGATTTTTAGGGTTCCTTAGGTGTGGATTCCTAAGATTCTATCTTTTATTCTTCTTCTTTTAATCGTCCTGCATCATTTTGTTATCAGAGCATCCCTCGATTCTTATATCATTGCTCATTTTTCACCAACCATGGATTCCAGATCTGCACAGAAATCAGTCAACGTCATCACTTTTCTGTATTTACCACACCAGGTCTTTGCTGCCACCCACACCAAAGTCATCACAAAAAATGCTCCCTCTTCATAAGCCACTCTTTATCCATACACCAACTCACTGCCCTTCATACCAGTACGAATAAAACCCAACAGCACTAGCCTAGCCTACGAATCAGTTGTGAATGTATCTTATTGTATATTTGGTGTATATTCGGTGTATCCCATATTTTAGGTAGTATATCGTAGTATCTTGTCTAGGATATGATTAGCATAATTTAGGATATGATTAGCATAATTTAGGATATGATT
>NMUG010010025.1:0-11080 GCA_002855965.1 Monotropa hypopitys | reverse complement strand
CTTTATTTATATTC
The DNA here is from genome assembly GCA_002855965.1 of Monotropa hypopitys. NCBI lineage: Eukaryota > Viridiplantae > Streptophyta > Magnoliopsida > Ericales > Ericaceae > Monotropa > Monotropa hypopitys. The sequence continues at coordinate 11,066 of NMUG010010025.1, read as the reverse complement.
TCACTTCTATATTATCATTTTGTTTGATAACATATGTTATTCATTTAATTTAATTCATGATGTTCATATTCACCTTGATGGTGATTTGGCAAAGACATGCAAAAGAAATGCTCAAAGGAAAAGAAAATATTGTTGTTCAGGTGATACGAAATATTATGTTCTAAAATCCAATGAAAACCAAATGTTCTAAAATATTTAGGCCCAATGTTCTAATTAGAAAAATATGTCTTTTAGTTCTAAATAGTGACGTTTTCAAAATTGAGTTATATTTAAAAAATTAGACTTAAGTTAAAAAAAGAACCAATTTTGCAAAAATAAAAAAATTCTTTAAATATGGGGCCCCACAAACCGGACCCTACGTGAATAGTCCGAATCATTCGATTAAAAAATGTTTTAAAATGTTTTAAGTAATCCTATAAAATCAATTTATTTGAATAACTGTATATGAATAATTGCATGTACTATGTATTCTTTTTCATACTTCTTTTTATATTATCTCCAATTAAAATAGGCTTAACTGTATTATAATTTTATCTGTTTCAACTATCTATGGCAATGTGAGTTATTTTACTTTATTTATACTCTCACTTCTATATTATCATTTTGTTTGATGGCATATGTTATTTATTTAATTTAATTCATAATGTTCATATTCAGCTTGATGGCGACTTGGCAAAGACATGCAAAAGAAATGCTCAAAAGAAAAGAAAATATTGGTGTTCAGGTGATACGAATTTGTTGACTGTTTTCTTTGAACTTAATGGCATCAAGCCTTATTTCTAAGTATGATTTTTTGTCATCACAGTCTCATTTTATTAATTTTTCATCATCGCAAACTAATTTATAACACACTCTTTTTATGCTTGATATTCACTTTTTAGGCAACCAATGAAAAAGAAATATCAAAATCAGTGTTAGCTCAATGCTTACGAAGAGAACGAGAGAGGAATGAAAGATGCAATAAGAACAATTATTTATTCAAGGGAAAAGAAATTGTCGGCCATCAAGTCATATGGCTATTTGAATATTCTTTAGAAAATGGGTTTTTAGTCAACAAAAATCCAAGTTTAGCGTGTGTGCATTTTCACCTTTTAGGCACCTAACGAACGGGACCTTCGTCATTCACTATTCATGGTGAATTACGTCATCGAACATGCGCATTACTTCCACAACTGAGACATGAAGCGATTTACTCCCAGTTTTACATATATGATCCTAACGCAACTTTAAATTTCCGTACTCAAAGGAATCCTCACTTGAGAAGAAATGTTCTACAAACAATCTAAGATACTATATTGGAAGTTAATCCATTTTTTAGACAATGAAGTGTTACATGGTACATAGACCCTATGGGGCACGAAATTTACAGGCACCATGCATGGAAAATGGGAAATGCACTAAGAATTACCCTCGAGCATTTTCAGACGCAACCACAATGGACAAAGATGGATACCCAATCTACTGACATCATGATAAGGGTCGGGTATACACTGTAAGGGGCCAACCAGTAGATAACAGAGATGTGATTCCATACAATGCATACCTTTCAAGACTCTTCAATTGCCACATTAATGTTAAAGTCTGTACCGGAATGAGATGTGTGAAATATATTCACAAATATATATATAAAGGTCATAATCGTACAACAATGGTGCTGGGACGGGTGGACGAGATACAAAAATATCTCGATGCAAGGTACATTGGTCCTACAGAGGCTGCGCGGTGGTTGTTCGGTCATCCTATACATGAAGAGATTCTAACTGTTGTAAGATTGACAGTCCATTTACTCGGAATGCATCGTGTCCTATTCAATCCCACAGAATCAATGGACAATATCATCGCCAGGGCTGAGCAACAATCGACAACATTAACCGAATTTTTTTATGTTGTGATTCAAATGATCCACAATTGTCTACTTTGGCAAGTACATTAACATATCAAGAATTTCCATAGAAATTTATTTGGAATAAATCACAAAAAATGGACACCCAGACAAAGAGGATTTGCAATTAGAAGAATGTACTTTGTTAGTCCTAATGCATATGAAAGATTTTATATGTGTCTGCTCTTGAGTGTTGTCAGAGGACCAGCATCTTTTCAAACTCTATGCACCGTTAATGATGTTTTGCATGACACTTTCAAATCTACATGCATTGCAAAAGGGTTGTTAGAAGATGATGATGAATGGGTCCAGTGTCTTCAAGAAGCTATAATAATGCAAATTGGATTTCAATTGCGAATGTTATTCATTATTATTCTCACTCAGTGCTTTCCATCACACCTAGATGCATTGTGGAATAGATTTGCAGTTCATATTTGTGATGACCTTGCCTACAGGATCCAAACATTATTTGCTATCCCAGACCTAACTCAGTCCCAAATTGAAGATTATGGTTTATATCTTTTGGATCAATTACTTCAAGAGTCATGCAAAAGTCTAAAAGATTTTCCACTCATGCCTCAACCAACTGGTAATTAGAGTACTATTGTAAGTAACAGATTGATAGTGGAACATCAATGGTTCATTTCTGATGTACAATACCCAGATACAAATAACAATGTTGAATGTCTTAATGAAGAACAACGCATCGCTTATACCGCGATCACTCTTCTGTCTTTGAGAATAAAGGAACTACTTTCTTCCTAAATGGGGGTTCTGGAATAGGAAAGACATTTCTCTACAATACCATGGCCACGAAGTGTCGAAGCCTTGGCCGTATTGTGGTTACTGTTGCTTCATCAGGTATTGCATCGTTACTGTTGGTGGGAGACCACACTACCCACTCAACATTTTCTATCCCATTAAACGTGTTGGACAACTCAATTTGTTCATTTAGTAAATAGTCATTGCAAGCAGACCTGTTTAGATAAACAAAGTTGATTATTTGGGACAAGGTTCCTATGCAATATAGACATTGTATTGAAATAGTTGATCGTATGCTTCGAGATATTTGTGATATACATAAGCCATTTGGGGGTATCACTGTTGTTCTTGGAGGAGATTTTCGACAAATTCTTCCCGTCATACCAAAAAGGTTATGCGAACAAATTGTGAGAGCATCATTGCGACGTTCTGTACTTTGGAATCATCTTCAAATTTTAAATCTCAAAGTGAATATGTGCTTAAATGGCACAGACATTGCAGCAACAAATTTTGTAGTCTTCTTAAAAGAGGTAATATTTTCCCTACATTTTCACTAATTTTCCTTTTGTTTTATTCAATTTGTACCTTATCCATCCAGTTATATCATTATATTTTCAGATTAGAAGCAATCCAAAAGAAAATATAGAGCTCCCATCAATGGTACGCAAGTGCAGAAATCTAAATGAACTCTTATTAAGCATATATCCACAACTGGATGTGACTGGAGTGGTGACATCAAAGTACTTAACTGAACGCACCATTATATTTGTGCGTAATGATGATGTTAGCGCAATAAATCTTGTTGCATTAAGTATTTTTTTAGAAGATACAACCACTTATTTGTAGCTGATAAAATATCTAATGATGATGAACTTGACCGTACTATTACAAATCGGTATCCGTATGAGTACTTAAACTCTTTGGACCCTTCCAGTTTACCTCCTTTCAAATTACATTTAAAGGTTGGTTGCCCAATAATGTTATTGAAAAATATTACACCGAAAGCTGGATTATATAATAGGACACGATTAATGGTAGTTAGATGTGGTACGCGTGTCATCGAAGCCCAAATATTAACTGAAGATAAATTTGGAACTTTGGTGTTCATCCGAGGATATCTTTGATGCCATCTTCGTTAGAATTGCCTTTTGCAATGACGAGACATCAATTTTCAGTGAGATTGGCATATGCCATGACAATCAATAAATCTCAAGAACAATCTATAAAGTTTGTCGGGGTTGATTTGCGCAAGCTGGTTTTTATTCATGGACAATTATATGTAGTTTTACCAAGATGCAGATCGACAGATCGTACAAGTGTCCTCCTTCTTTATAATGCATTAAATTCCACGATGAATATTGTGTATCCCAAGATTTTACTATAAATAATGTATAAGTATTCGACACAATAATTTAAATTCAATTTTGGAGAATTAAGATGATAAACACTGTGTGATATATCTAAATTTTTACAGTATGAGGATGACAAAGTCGTACAAAGCAAAATGCTTAAAAAGAAGACTTCTTCAGTGGAGACATACTAATAAGGTAACTATTAGTCATTACTCATTTATTTTATTATGCAATATATGTATTTAACTCATGGCAATTACTTTTTCATATGTCTAGATTATTGTGCATGTTCACAATTCCAGAAGCATAGAGATAGACACCCTCACTTTTGACCGAGTGATGAGAAGGATATATTAACACCGGTGAGCATGCATGTGATAAAGCACCCTTTCTTTTTATTGCATACTGATATTCTTTTCGGTTAAATATGCAGGTGATTACGAGTATGCTAATCGAATTTTTTCAATTGTATTATTTTTTGTAGATACAAAAGATGATGTTGTTTTTCTTTGTACATGGATGCTTGCAGACATGTAATTCAGTTAATGTTCAATTTTGTATAATTTTTATTACATCTGTAGCTTACCACTTTTTTGCCAATGTTTCATGACAAAACCCCATTACTGAATTTTTGAATAACACATTGATTTTTCATATATTTCGGATTGTTCAGTGTCATCGGTACTGGTTGAGTGTCATTGGCACGGGCTATGCACTAGTATGTATAAAAAATATATATAGAAAATGTGTTTGAAAAATGTGTGGGGCCCACATCATTATATTTTGTATAATAGATATTGTGTAGAAAATGTATATAAAAATATGTATAAAATATGTAGAGAAAATGTGTGGGGCCCACACCATTATATTTTATATAATAGATTTTCTGTGATGATGTAACCTTAGTGTCTTGTATGACTGGGACAAAAATGTATGACTGAGACAAATTAAAATATGATTGGGACAACTTTATATTTTGTATAATAGATATAGTTAAATTGAAAGATTAAAATATTAATTTCTTATTAAATGACTTAATGATATTGTTCGTGTGCTACAACAATAATAAGTCAAAAAATGAGATCGACCAAATTTTTTTTACAAAAAGTTTACTGTTGCGCTCATAAAATCTATTATACAAATCACAATATTTTTTCAATCTCCTGCCTAATCTATGTCCCAGTCATATACAATCTGTCCCTGTAACATCCCAAATCCAAAATACGCAAAAATTTAAAATTTTTCTGTAAAACTCCTTTGTTACATAAAAGCCCCAAGTAATATTGTCAATGCCAATTAAAAGAAACAGTAGAACTTCTACCATAAATCCCATAGGTCCACCATTTTACAATAACTCAAAAGAGAATTTCAAGAAAACAACTCAACTACTACAAAGTCTCGATACTATTCTCTTTAAATAAAAAGACAACCCGAGTCTACCACAATTTCTATAAACATCTACATGTACCAATGCTTTCTTCGCTAGGAGGCTCTAGCTCCTCAATCCCATCCAAGCATCCAGTGACCTCTAGCCTTGTAGTGGACCGCTAACCCGTACCTATTTCCAAGCCAAAAGACAAGGAAACAGAGTGTGAACATAATATCTTTAACTTCCAAAATACAGAAAAAATTAGTAACAGAAAACCATGAATACGAGAGATTATGACTTTCGTTCCAACAATGCACTTCATGCATGATACTTTACATATACCGACCCAAGCCATTTTTCAAGTAAATTGAGCATCCCATGCCCTAAAAACTGCTACTACAATGGGTAGTAGTTCAAGCGCCCCGCGCAACAACACTTGGTGTACGTCCCACGCACCGTTGGACTTACATTGGTTGCCAACACTCGCCACCCGTCCCACGGAGGCATGCATAATATATATAAGTGCTTATTATGCTTCTCTTCACAACTCATGCATATATGTGTATGCATCTCTTTACATTATACCATCCCTTTCATGCATTCTTGTTCATGCATATCCATCTTATCATGCATTATGTCCATGCATATAAATCTCATCATGCATTATGTCCATGCATATAAATCTTAACAAACAATAACAACTAGCTTCTCATGCACAAGGTAACAATTAACTAAAACAATCCTGTAAATGTACCATTAAGGATACCACATTCTTACACTCACCAGAGCTGTTGATCAAACCTTTATCCTTGCTTGGTTCCAACCCTTCGCTCGTCCTTGAGTAAGGCCTCAATGCCTTCCTCAAACGTCCCTGTCAAAGAAATACCAATTTCAGCCCATATTGCAATTATAAATTGGTAAATAAATAGAAAGACATTAATCAAATCTTTATATGTCTTAACGTACCAAAGATCATCTCTTTACGATGTTATTTAGCCATGTTTCAACTTCCAAAAACTTTCCCAAAAATTCAGACAGAACCCCTCCCAACCGGTCGGGACTGACTTCCCAACCGGTCGGGACTGACATCACTCAGCCCAACCGAACCTCCAACCGGTTGGCCAATCGGTTGGCCAACCTTCAGCACCTCCCAACCGGTTGCTTGCCCCTACCAACCGGTCGCCACTGCATCCTCCCAACCGGTTGGCTTACCCTACCAACCGGTCGCCACCTCTGCATCCCAACCGGTTGGCCCCAACATCCCAACCGGTTGCCAACGCCTCTGATGCGATTTCTGAGACTCGAGAATTTTGACGAAAAACGAACTAAACTTCTCCAAACTCGATCTTTTTGCCCCCAAAACTCAAAAATCAACTACACTAGAGTGTCCTAAACATCTCCAATCCAATCATACTCAAATCTAAGGATCAAAGACCAACTAGAACACCATTAATTCAAGATTTGAAATCTAGATCTAGGAATTTTTCTCCAAAAACGAGTTTGATACCAAACACTCATTCTAGCCCTAACAATGGACGAAATCAAAAAATAAAATCGGTAAGAATGATCTTACTTGAGTTACGAACAAGGTTGGAGAAGGCTCCTTCCTTTGATTTCTTATTCAAAGCCTTCAAATCTTCAATTCCTTTTCCTCCTCCCTAACCTCCTTCCCTTTTCTCTCAAACCCTTCTTCTCAATATACTTGTATAATGAGAGGGTTACTCTCAAGAGCCCCAAAAATCAGTTTTTGAAAACAAAAGACCCTTTTGCCCTTAATACAACCTCTAAATTACCCTTGCCTACCATTTCTTTACTTATACATACACTTAGGGTATTTAATAAAATGAATATAGTGTATAATTCTCTAATAAATGTCAACACTCCCCTTATCCTCCAATACATCTTTTATTCTTTTCTTCCTAATAATAACACTTGTCGTTATTTAAATCATTTATATTTTTAAATAATTGCGACGGGTATTACAGTCCCAGTCATATCTAGTCACTGTCCCAGTCATACATATACAAAATATATATACAACCGTTGAATTTTGATCCAATGGCTAAGATCGACACACACATCCATAAACCCTAAATGATTCCTACACTTAGTCCATGTTACTCTCTGAGAATCACTCCTCGAGACTCAAAACCAGCAGCACGTATGACATCTAACCCTCCTCTCTCTCTCACGTATTCACTTTTGCTATAAACCTATCACCTCTCCTTATTCTCCATACGCAAGCCCCGCAACCCTAATCCCATGCCGATCTCCCAAATAATCAAACCACTTCCCACTGCAACCCTAACCCCATGCCGGTCATTCCCCTACCAAGCGAAACCTTCATCGTCAACCATGTTCATTGATACATGGTAAGGTGTTCATCGAGACATGGTAAGGTGTTCATCGAGAACCACTCACCTTTTCAGAACATTGAACCATCAAATGTACATCGAGATCTCTGTGATGAGGGCTTTTCGAGAGGACGATGGTCAATGAAGACGACGGTCGACCAACAAAAACTGCTCCTGTGATGACGGCAACAAAAAAGATGAGGCGCGCATCACCTTCTGAACCATCCGCCATCCACCATTGTCTTCCTCACTGTCCGCCATCCACCGTCGTCTTCTGCACTATCCAAGCACCTAAGAATTCCAAGCGCTTCTACCCACAACTGTATCCAAAACCCTCGCTACCTCATATCAGCTTTTCGCCATCATCGCTCACCTTTTCCTCATTGTCACGTTAACACATGAGACTTTTGTAAGTTTTCTGATTTTTTTTGTAATCGGTCGACTGATTGTCACGTTAGCACAAATTTGATTCTCGATTGATTTCGGATTTAGTTTATACACAGATTTGGTCGAATGCAATGCTAAAAATTAGTTGTCTTCTCCAATAATTCGCCATCATCTCTGATAATTCATCGTCGGCTCTGGTAACATGTTTTTTTATACACAACATTATTTTTGTGCAATTTGTTCGAGTGGTTTTTGTACACGATTTTTGTATATTTTTGTTCCATACACTTTCTGTATATTTTTGCCCTCTCCTCGTAGAGTGTCTCTCCCTCTCTCTGTATCCACCTGCCCGTCGCCTCGCCTCGCCCAGCACTTCGCCCATCTCCATTACCTGAACCAACAGCCGAGAGGTATGTAACGGGTTTTTGATTTTTGTCAACTGGGTTTCTATTTTTGGTTTTTGATTCTAGAAAAAGAGAGGTATTGATGTCTGTGAGGTTTGAAAATGAAGTTTCTATACAGGTAATGACTTAAGTTTGTGCACATCTCTATCCATGACTTTCTCTATTTGAAAGTGAGGTTTCATGACTTACTATTTCATGTGCAGGTCACTGGGAACACCACAACCATAGCAAAGGAGAATTTAGTTGACGCTATTGAAAATGGAACTAAGGATCAACATTCTGATGCATTGGTTTGTATTTTTCAAGTACTCACGTAATATAGGTTTGGTTGACATGCAGCCTCTGATTTCTTTTTGTCCCCTCTGAAGGTTACTGAATTGACGAACCAATTTGAGAAATGCCAGCAGCTTTTGAACTCAATACCAGGATCTATCAATGCAAAAGCAATGGTAACTAATTGTTCATACCAGTAATCTGGCTTAACATATCGCTATAACTTAAAAATTTAGTATTTGTAGTTTATACAGTTTTTGAGACTTGGGTTGGGTTCCTTGGAAAGATGGTCAGGTGCTTGCTGCAGTTAAGGTTTAAGCTCCGGAAGTAATGTTATTAGCTCATGGAATAAATTGACTTCAGGGGAATGTGATATCGTTGATGCAAATAATAGATTGCAAATTTATTTGTTGCAAATGAGAAACTGAAAGCTGTTTGATGGGAGGTTAATGGCACAAATTAGTGGGATGTGTCATTTGGGATGGAAGAGTTGTTATGTATAAGACACATTATTTGCACTAGTACACATTAATGGGTTAGGATGGAAAAGTGGATATATAAAATGCATGTTCTTTGCCCTTCAGTTATAAACTACTGTATTGTAAACACATTGAGATGCCTCAAGCGTAAATGCTTCTAAATTGCATGCTTCCTAAATCCTGTTTACACTCTTTGCCTAAAATGTCCATTGTGACTATCCGATTCACGGCCCTACTCCCTTCAAAAACCATACACAAAATTCTTGATAATTCAAACGGACATGCTCCCTTTATAGATGCCATATTAACCATTCATCCCAGACCGGCTACCAGCAAAATCCATTCCTCTCACGGACGAATGGCGACCTCCTTCCACAGTGACGAGGGTGACATTGACCTCCTCTCAGGTGTGCTTCCATAATCTACCTCTAGTTTTGACACACCTACAAAATACACACACGAAACTGATTTCATCCCCTACCCGCATTTGAACTTGCTTCTGTAATCTACCTGCAAAATACATATAGAACCGACACACCTGCTTCTGTAATCTACCTCAATTTTTATGCATACACATTCCAAACTGATTTCAAATACACACACCGAAATGATTTCACACTCATAAGGAATCTATTTCATAGAACCAATTTCATAAATGGAACTGATTTCCCAGAACAAACCTAACACACAAAAACGATTACACAGACGGAGCCAATTTGATAAATGGAACTGATTTCATAGACGAATTGATTTTACACATGCAGAACTGATTTCCCCCATTATGGGTTCACAGATGGACAGAAAAGTGGTTTGTTAATCCTTGTGTTTAAATGGATAATCTCTTTGTCACGCCCCATCCCTGGTAACTGTAAAACTAGTTATTAAGAGATGACATGTGGCAAATCATATACTAAACACAAACTATTATAAGACAACTGAAAATAAAAACTCTACTGATCTGATTATAAATCTCAGATAATATAGACTCCAATAAATAAAAAGAACTTCTAGTTAACATGACCGATACAACTCAACTCAACATCACTGAACATCTACTACAACTCGATAAACTGAAAACAGACTTAAGATGAGAGCTAAACATCCTCTAAAAGAAAGAAATAAAATAAAAGACTCAACTCTACTACACAACTCTGACAACTACCACGACACAACAGCTGGACCACACTGTGGACTCTAGCTCTGAGCACCTAAAAAGAAAGGCACAAGTGTGCATCAGCGACGACGGATGGTGAATACTAAAGAAGAGTATAAACTAGAGAAGCAATAATCTTCTTTACTATTTTCTTCATATTTTTATTTTCGTTCATATATATATATTGAAATTCCACCTACCGAGTACGAGGTAGAAAGCTGTTATTACCAATTAAAAATTCTGTCGTATTTTGTTATAAAGTTATTTCTCCTTAAACAATTATTTATGTGATTATAAATTATTAGCCAATTAATTGATTATACTAAGCATGCATGTGATAGATAAGTAAAGAGCAAAACACAAACAGTGGCACAAGACAGGATATACGTGGAAAACCCCAAGTAGGGTAAAAACCACGGGAAGGAAAAGCAAACACTATAAACATTTGTTCAGTTAAAAAGACTCATACTTACAACCTAGACTCGCTCGAGGTTGACCAGAGACCTTTGCCGACTCGCTCGTACACCGAACCCGTGCTTGCACCTTGAATCACACAAGGCCTTCCAATCTGATCTTGAAAGCTGTTTGAACTTTGATGAATAACCAATCCTTTGAACTTGCCGTTGTATGCTCCGTCAATCCCAAATGTTT
>NMUG010010024.1:0-11080 GCA_002855965.1 Monotropa hypopitys | reverse complement strand
TGTTCTCCCATGTCATGCAAATATGGAATCGTAAATTATTACTTTGTATTTTCCTTTTCATAGTGGAATCATAAATTATTACTTGCTTTTTTTGAACAACTCATGTATATTTTTTGTCACTTAATGTTTGATCCTTCCCACACATTGATAATGTTTTGCCATGGATAAATCCTATTTGTCACTCAATGTTTGATGAAATAAATAGTCTTGCATCCTGTCATTTTGGTTTTTCCTTCTATTTTGGTCTGTTATTCTATGGTCTGCAAATGGGGTTTTTCATTTAAAAAAGTTATTTGTTTTTATTACGTACTGAAATTAGGAACAAATCGCCTGTAGAATGAGGTCAGGCCATGGAAGCTTCGCACGTTGCGAATGTTCTTTGGAGTAGGCCATTCCCGCACAACCGCAACCTTCATATCATCCATAGAAATTCCATCACTGGATACTATGTATCCTAGGAAGAGTACACTAGTCATCATAAATGAGCATTTTTCTTGGAAAGCAAAGAATTATCCCTCCTGCAACAGAGATAGGACCTGCCAGAGATGCTGCATGTGTGTGTCATGATCAGGACTATAAATCAGGATGTCATCAAAGTAAACTACCACAAAACTTCCAATAAAAGGTTAGAATAGCTGATTCATCACACGCATAAAGGTGCTGGGAGCATTGGACAGGCCAAACGATATGACCATCCACTCATATAGACCTTCTCGAGTTTCGAAGACAGTCTTCCATTCATCACCCTAATGAATATGGATCTGATGATAGCCACTTTTTAAGTCCAATTTGCTGAACATGGCAGCCCCACTGAGCTAGTCTAACAAGTTATCTAGCCGAGGAATGGGGAACCAATATCGAACAGTGATCTTGTTGATTGCTCGGCTATCTATATACATATGCCAAGACTCGTCTTTCTTAGGGGTCAGTAGCACGCGCACAATGCAAGGACTTAGGCTTTTCCTTATGTGCCTTTTGACTATCAGCTCTTCCACTTGATACTATAATTTTTTATGCTCTTTTGGGCTCATCCGATAACGTGGGCAGTTTGGAAGGGCAACTCCTGGAACCAAGTAAATTTGATGTTGGATGACGCGCAAAGGCAGGAATCCTGTCAGTAGTTCCTCGAGAAACACCTCCTTGAACTCTGCTATTAAGTCTTGCACATAATCTGGAAACCTCCTATTACTGTCTTTGCTCCTCACTACGTAGACGCTCTCTATTACCGAGCTACTGCTCATTGTCGAGCAGTTCTGGATTATTCACCACCAATAAGTATACTATACCAGATTCTGCCATCTCGTCAACAAATTTCTGTCTGGTCAGTAAGTTGGGGTTCTTGTCGGCCACCTATTTTTGAGCCTCCTCCTTGCTCAGGTACAACACCACCTTCACATTATTTGACATGAAGTTTTAGGTGTTCTTCCGGCCATCATGTTGTATGGCATTATCAAACTTCCATGGTCGTTCTAGCAGGATATGACAAGCATCCATTTCTACAACATCACACAATAGTTAGTCCTTGTAATTAGACCCAATAGATAGTGAAACTGAGCAACTCTTAGAAACTGTTACCTTCTTGTAACCAGGTCAGTTTGTAGAGGCTAAGGTGATTTTCTGTTGCCAAGCCCAACTTCTGAACATCCTCCGTAGATATTACTTTCTCGCAGCTTCTAGAGTCTATTACAAACCTGCACACCTTGCCACCAACTATGCACCTAGATTGGAAGATGTTACTCCTTAGCCAATCATCACCACCAATGTCTTGGGGGTAAGGCAAGCTTTTCGGACTACAAGAAATGGGATGCTATCACTTCTCACATGCTCATCTTCCCTATCTTTATCTTCAATCAGCTCTACTACTGGATAATCCAAGGATTTATCAAGCTCCACTCTCACCAGGCCTTCATTATCAATGAAGAAGCCCTTCTGTACGACGAGCTTCTTAAAATTTGCAAATTTGTGGCTTGGTTCTCTACACTTGAAGCAACGACCTGCCCCGCTAGCTATGGGCCTATTAGGGTTTGGAACAGGTGTTCGGCCAGTCATATCCCCAGCTCGTCCAACCTCCTGTTGGGGCGCAGTCCGACTACTGGATGAAGCCTAGCGCTGAGCAATCGAATGCCTTCTTCGCAAGCTGCAATGCCTTTTGGTGAGCATCAGAAACAGAATACAAGTCAAACATGTTCAGTGCGTCCCGATACTGCATTTGCAATCCTCAAATGTATCGAGAGACCAACTGGTCATCTGTCTCGCCAAGGTCATTACGAGCCATTAATTGATAGAACTCGGTGGTGTAGTCATCCATTATCTTTGCACCTTGTCTCAGATTCTGAAACCTCTGGTACATAACTCAAGAGTAGTTGTGGGGCAGAAATGCCTCGCGTAGGTGTTTTTGCAGTTTCTACCATGAATCGATCTTCCTCTTTCCCATCCGAGCACGATTAACCTTAAGATGTTTTCACCACGCCGCAACTCTTCCTCCAAAATTAGTGGCCACGAGAGGAACAATTTTTTTCTGGAACCTCTCTAAACTCAAAGACCTCTTAGATGGCGAACAACCAGTAGAGAAAGTCCTCTGGTTTCATCCCACCATGAAACTTAGGAATGTCTATCCTCAGGCCTGCCTCCCATCGAGGCAAAGTGACCGGAGCCTCTCGGTCCTCCCTCTTATATGGATATCGAGGTTGTCTCTCAGGCCTTCTTTCTGGTCCTTCCCCAACAAAGGGGTTTTCTTCTTCGTCACTGTCAGCGCCATCTGACTCTTCTTTTTCCTCCACAAGAGGATTGGGATTTTGTTGTTGTCGAGGTTGTGGTTGTAACTAGATTTGTATAGTGGCCATACTAGCCACCAAATTCTCCATCATCTGTTGTAGTCTATTGAGTCTGTCCTTTGTAACCTCCTGGGTTGGTTTGCGTCTAGGTGTCATTGTCTCACCGAAGACATAACTTAAAGCTCTGATACCAACTAATGCAGCGTGGTATTTGGGGTAATGGGATATATAGAACCAAACCGTTGAATCCGAAGAATGTCAATGTGAATCTCTTCTCTAAATCTATTGATTCAAGAGAATACCAGGCGTGTGTTTCTGGACCACGACTTGAGATGCAATCCGATTTTCCGATCTGATCCAAGCCTCTGGGGTTGTGAGCACCTGCAACCAAAGAACACCGTGAGTCCTGCTTGGCGCCGACCACCGAAAAGAACCTCCGATGCCTAAATCAGAGTGTGCTGAGAGCAGAAAACTGGAAACCAAAGAGCATAAGTATGATTCAGAACTCAGAGTATCATGTACTTTTCCCAGTTGGACATAACTCCCTTCTTATAGGCGTCCTCTGCTCCCGGTATGTCAATACCGGCCCACAATCTATGGCGAGATCACGGGGAGCGTAGTACTCGCGCAAATCCCAGGCCATTACCGAGATCCCCGGCATCTTCCGTAATTTCTTCCGCATATGCGCACGTCAGGCCAGTAGGTATTATGAGCCTTTCCCTTCCGGCTGTATTGCCAAGTATGCATGGGATGCAACCTGACCCTGATGGCCCGACATTGTCAGTGCTATTGCCCTGTATCCGCTCTAGAGCCTTGGTCCTGGCTCTGGTTGATCCCCGTACAAACGATGGTTTCTTGTTAATCTGTCACTGTGGGCCTACGGTTCACCTAACCGTGACGTTTCTGCTGTTATGATATGGCCATTGGTCTACTGAACCATCTGCCCATTTCGGGCTTGACCCCTATGGGACTGCTCCGTTTACCCTACCTGTAGACCTGACATAGTCCGGTTACCACAATATCCCTTCAATCCTCCCGAAGCAATGGGTTCGTGAGGATTGAGTGCCGTTATCCGTACCGATAATCTCTCCCATCGGACTAGCTGACCCACTGACTTTTACGGTCCGGGAACCCCTGCCTAAAAAGGCCTAGAACACTGAGTTCCATCTCACAATCTGTGCCGGATCTCCGCTTGCCAGAGTTTTTGGAGCAGGCAAAGAGGCATGGTTCTAGAAACATCCATCCACGTATCGCGCTGTGGTTGGCCATTCGTGTGGACCATTGGGATTCCCGTTGACCGCTAGAAAACTGCTCCACCCATCTATAAATTTCTTGAGAGGGGGAGATTGAAGCTCCATTTGCTCTTCCTCCACACTCTATTTTCTTATGACCGTCGGCGGCCACCAACACCTTCTGCTTATTGAAATCCAGTCCGCCTTTACTTTCAAGACCTCAGGTAACTTTTCTCTGCCCTTTCCTTCTGCTATTTTATTCATTTGATCGACCATTGGGCTTTAGTCAAGCTCGTCGATTTCTGTCACTCGTCTCTGGCCTGTTGTAGAGGCCCTAAGCTGAGTTGGGACAATTGCATTTCCACTGGACCATTTAGGCTCTTGATCTCCTGCGTTTATTTGATCAGGTAGAACATAATGTCTGGAAATCGTAGAGGCACGACAGAAACCAACAGTGGCAACCCATTCTTGGCTTACTTCGATTCACCAAAGAAAATTGGGGAGTTCTGGCAAAAGTACCGGGTCCCAGACAATGTGATCATTGAGCTAGTGAAGGAGGACAACAAGGGGAACCCATCGTGACCTATAAGGCCCGACAGCTGGTCGTGCCACTCATGGCCATCATCGAGGGGGGGGGGTCCGGTTCACCCTCGATTTGTACCTTGCCAAATTCCTCTCTACCCTTGGCCTAACTACAGCCCATCTTACCATCAACTTCTTCCGGGTCATCATGTCGATAGCCGAATTCAACCGGTTGTTCTGTAATGGCCTCAAAATTTGAAACCATTTTTTTGAAATGCTAATTAAATGAACATAAATTGCGGAAATGAAATATCTACAACCATTCTACCCATAATACATGAATGGTATAAAGAAACAATTACAATGATGTGAGACTTTATAAGATAGTCTAATTACACTGAACAAATGGAAATGATGAAATAATAAAGTGATACACATATAAGCGGTGGAGGGACTTTATAATGATAGTCCGTTCCGCTTTTACAATCCCAACGAATAAACAAAAGCTAAGAGGACTTTATAAAACAATCCTTTACAATATTACAACAACATGAATGACATACAATGAGATGGGAGAAAGGTAGGACAATCTATCAACTACCTAGAGTCCTAACTCCAAGTCTGGTAAAGAGCTCAAGTGAGCTACTACAATCCAAGTGAGCCAAATCCCTATAAAATAGAAGGTCAAGCAAACCATAGTCTGGTAGAGAAAAACTATATCCAAATGTTTCTAAAATTGGGGTGCATGTGTGTGACAAGACAATGAATGTAAATATGTATGCATAGGGATCTCATTACAATTTCTAAGTTAAAATGTTCTCATTTTATTCTTTGACTCAAGTTCAACACTTGACGTTTCCAAAAGACTCAACGACACTAACCAAAGGGTGAAGACTCATAATTTGCCAAAAGACTCACTTTATCAAAACAAATGAATAAACGACCATTTTCTCAAAAGACTTGTTTTCTCAAAACATAAGGAAATTGATTTTCAATCTACCAAGTTCTGCGAATTCCAAACGACTCATTCTCGTTGTTTTCTAAGTATTGGTTTCTAGTATACCAATTTTTAACAATTTCCAAAGGGATTGGTTTATAACATACCAAATCCTTAAATTATCAAATCGATTGAGTTAATAGGTTTCGGCCAAGTTCCGAGATAGTAGGGGATTAACCTCTAACCGTATATTTCCTAGTATTTCCCAACTCGTCGGGAGGGGCCAGACAACCCCCCATTGCGCAATGTCGTGAACGTAGAACGCTCAGGGATCAAAATCCCCGGGAAACAGAATCCCATAAGTGTGGCCAACCATAAAGTACTCACATATTTTAGGGTTATTAATCCAATGATTTTCTTTCATTTACAAATTCCGATACGATTAGGGCAATTCCTCTTAATCGCACAACAAGACCCAAAAAACACGAATTATACCAAAATTTCTTCAATTTGTTCAATTGTCGATTCAAACATGTCGAGACACATACTAGACATATATATTGACTAAATCAATTAAAATCAACCATTCTTTCCAATTTGATTTAAGACTCAAAAATTAGGGTTTTATATAAAATTGAGGGTTTTCAAAATAGAACAATAAATCGACAAATCAATTTCGTAAGGAGTTCAACAAGACCCTAATCAACCCACATACTTGACTAATTGAAGGGTAAACACAACCCACCATGGAGAATTCGAAAATATACACACCCACATGAGATCTCTTGAAAATATTAGAGGGAGAAAGAGAAAACCAAAATTAAAAACACAAGGGATAGAGATCTCTACCTCAAATCGAAGAATCAAGAAACCCTAGGTGAGGGTTTATACTCCTATGTATGATCCATCACCATGGCTGCGTAGAGGGAGAGGAGGGGATCATCGTTGGTGAAGATGGTTTGCTCCAAAACTCCATTGATTGAGTGTAAGAGAATAGAGAAGGGAGAGGAGAGGGGAGAGAGTGAGAGGGATGTGCGGCTGTGTTGGTGAGAGTTTGAAGGAGTTAGATACGTTTAGGGTTTTAAGATTTGATATATAACTCACCCCAAAAATAGATTCCAAAACTGCCCTTAATGAGGTGTATATCGATATACAATCTATTCTGCTGGACCTCAGGAACAATGCATTTCGATATGCACCTCCTTGCATATCGAAATGCAATAAGGAAAGGGGCTTCCAGGACCTATATATCGATATATAGAAGAGGGGAAGAACTCTTATTTCGATATATAAACACTGCTGTGTGAACCTCAAGGATGATCGAGAGTATTTTGGCCATAACTTCTTCGTTCGAACTCCGATTGAGATGATTGAAATTGCGTTGGACTCATAATTAGATTCTCTACGACTATATTGAAGAAAGTAATTCCATTTGGACAATATTTATGGATCGAAATGGAACCCAAAAGAACATATTAGGGAGATCCGAATATCGACGAATCCGAGATTCACTTAATGGAGTACCCGAGGAAGACTCACCGACTCAATATTGCAAAGGAGCATATCGAAATGCCCTACCTCATATCGAAATGAGGAAGAAGGGAAGGGAGACAGAGGTTGTTATATTTCGATATACCCTCTAGGTATATCGAAATACCTAAGAAGGAAAAGTGCTGATGCATTTCGATATACCACATGAGTATATCGAAATGCCCAAGACCAAAATTTGAGTAGAATGTTTTTCAACCAAATGCATTTCGATATACATGGAACATATATATCGAAATGATCTTCAAAGGGAAAGGAGCTGTAGGATTCAACATATCGAAATAAGATGGAGAGGGGGATGGCCCCTATATCGAAATGCAACAATGTATATGCTCATGGAGCATAGATATATCGAAATGAACATGGGGAATGTGGATGACACATATCGAAATATAGAGGGATTTTTGGGAAGATCCATAATATGAAATGTGATTGCCGAACACTCGTGGCAATCACCCAAACATCCATACACATCGCAAACTCCCATATAGAGCACACCAAACTCTTCATGATTCTAAAAATCATCTCGGGAAGGCTCGGGAACATAAAGGAATAAAGTTGGGAATTGATCTTGAACGACCAATAGGAATATCAATTCAAATGAATTGACATCAATTGGTTCCAAATGGAACTTGAATGGAATTTTAAATGAATAAGTCTTCCCAAGAATAAATTTAAAATAATAGGAAATTACATTTAAATATCTGGACCGTTACATGTTCAATCTGAAGTTTGAACCCGATGATGTTTTCAGGATGTAATGCATTAATCAAAACAAAGCCTCAAAGCGGTACTTCCCAGCGATACGGAGAGTGTATGATCATGCGATTGACCGGCTCCTAGACTCCGATCAATAGGGTAATGAATATGTCACAGTCCAGGGTGCCTATGCATCCGGCTCGGTAGAGATCCCCTAGGACCCTTCCATCCCGAGTCAGTAGCTATCCCTTTTAATTTATGTTTCAATCTTTTCTACATAACTGCTAACTCATGTTTGTGTTTTGCAGATTCGAAAACTATTGGTCGGTTGAAGAAGAAAACCAACAAAGACCGGATCAAAGCTTTGTACGAAATCGACATCAGCTCCCAGGACATACCTACATTGCTCGGGTACGTCCCCACATACCATTCGTACATCAAGAAGAGGAAGCCCAAACCCACAAGCATTGTGATGCGGGAGCAGCCCACAGCGATAGAGGCCCCCGACAGAACCCATTCCGATCCATCTTCCGAGACGACTCTCACCATGACATGCCAAAGGAACCGAGCCTTCCTGAACATGGGGGTCCCTGCTGAGGTGATTTCCCCTCCTACTACTGACCTGACAAAGGGCAAGGGGGTCGACCACGAGCCTTCACTTCAGTCCTGCATTCCACACCAGAGGATTTTTAAGATACGTCAACCAGCAAGCGCCACAAGCTAGTCCTGATTTCCCCGGACAAACAGTGGATCCATGACTTCGAGGAAGAGCTTGACCATATGCTGGAGGGTGACGCATCCGGCTCGGCTCTCTGGGGGCCCCGCCTCTACTTCTAGGGACACGATGTCCTCCCATCTGACTCGGTCAAGGCACCTGGAGTTGCTCCGGCTCTGGCCCAGGCCATCATGCTCTCGTACGACGAGATGACTCTGCCCAAGACTCGGGACGATATTTACAGTGCCGGACTATCCCTGTCTCTTCAGGTAACATCCTCATCCTTCTATTTTAAACAACTTCTTGAACTAATACGCCTCGGGTTTCCTCTTTCAGGTGGCACAACACATCTCAAGAGACTGGGGACAGACTGTGGCTCTTGATGCGGCTTTGCTGAACGAGACTCGGTGCTACTGGAGATCGGAACAATAGTTAGAGGCTTCCAAAGGAGTGGCTGATTCCTTCTTGTAGGCCTGGACAATAGTTAGAGGCTTCCAAAGGAGTGGCTGATTCTCTGAATGCTCAGCTCCATGACGCTATTAAGGCCCGGGATAATGTTGTCCAGGCCTACAAGAAGGAGATCCGGGCCTACATCGAGGACGTGAACCATGCTAAAGAAGCTGAGGCTCTCCATCAAGCTGAGTTGGAGAAGGCCGATGCCAAGGGGTATGATGCTGATTTTGATGTTGCTGAAGCAGAGTATTCCCGAAAGGTAGGCATCATCCGGAATGATGTCTTGTGACGAGGCTACCTCATTGGCTTGGATGCGACTTGAGTCCCTGCTGATTCTCCCATGCGCTCTAGTGTTCCAGTTGCTCCAGCTGAGAACCCTCCTGCTGCTGCTACGGATCCTACTATTGATGTCGATACCTTGGACATGGACGTGGATGAATTCGTCAATGAAGACCCACCAGCGGATCAAGTCCTTCCGTAGCTTGCCTTTTTTGTTTTCGTTTATCCAGTACAATGTGAGCACAAGGCAGTCCGATATTGGCTCTCACCGGACGACAAACTCTACAAAAGGTCCTTTTCTAGACCGTATATTTTCTGTGTACATCCTGGGATGGTCCAGATATTGCTCCGAGAAATCCATGCAGGGAGTTACGGATGTCACTCCGGAGCAAGATCTCTGGCCCACCGGGATATCTCCCAGGAGTACTATTGGCCAACTATGTACTCAGATACAAGGGACCTGGTCCAGAAATGTGATAGCTGCCAGAAGTATGCTCCGATAATCCATCAGCCGGCTATCGATTTGCAACCTTTGACCAGTCCCTGGCCCTTCGCACAATAGGGACTGGACATCGTGGGCAAATTGCCAGTCGCTCCAGGGGGATTCAAATAATTGGTTATGGCGACGGACTACTTCACGAAGTGGGTAGAGGATGAGTCTATGGTCACCATCGAGGAGACGAATATCAAACGTTTCGTATGGCGCAACATTATCACTCGGTTCGGAATACCGTATGCATTTGTATCAGACAACGGGACCCAATTTGTGGAAAACCTATTCATAGACTTCTTCACGGAGTACGACATTCAGTTCTACAATTCAACACCACACTATTCTCAATGCAACGACCAGGCCGAAGCATCCAACAAGACGATCCAATCTGGAATAAAAAAGAGGCTCGTTGTAGCCCCGGGGAAGTGGGCCGAGCAACTTTACCATGTGCTCTGGGCATACCGGACCACCCCCAGGAGATCAACTGGGCAAACTCCTTTTTCTCTTGCATTTGGGATGGAGACAATCATACCGGTGGAAATCGGATTGGCCACGATCCGGACAGAGAATTTCAGCCCGGAGCAGAACGATCAGGCTCTTGCAAAAGACCTTGACTTGGTAGAGGAAAAGAGGGACACAGCCCGAATCAAACTAACAACCTATCAGCAAGGGCTGACCCAATCTTATAATAGGACGGTCCAGGTACGCACATTCAAGTCGGATGACCTTGTCCTCTGTAGGGCTGTCAGAAGTCACAAAAAGCAGAAGCTCGGGGCAAATTGGGAAGGACCATACCGAGTTACGGAAATCATTGGATCCAGATCATATTGACTGGAAGACCTTGAAGGCCGGAAAATTCCAAGACCATGAAATGCGAAGAACCTATAGATGTATTACCATTAATGCTCTGGACCATATTTGGGAGAATGTTTTATTGTATTTCTTATCAGCCCGAGTCCGAGAGAATTCTGTTACTACAATAATACTTAGAAATTTTTTTATCCAAAATTTTTGTTCCTTCGTTACTCTTTTCTAGCAATGAAGCTTATGCTTCGACCCATTATTGGGAGTCTTACCTCGGCCCATTATTGGGAGTTCACTAACCTTAGTACCCACGGTCCGAGTACGGACATCAAGTCAATGGAAGTTGATCTAGGAGAATTTCTCATTCACTTTGTAATTGTCTGGGGGCAAATATCAAATGAACAATTACAAAATAGGGGATGCAGTAATACAATGCAAGGTCCCGGACCATCACAACACAAGCAATTCTTCATGAACCGAAGCAATCAAGTTGAAGTCCATTCCATTCCAAGACCAAACACCCACAAAGGGGAAGACAATAAAAACCAGTACCATAAAGCAGAAAAGAAACATATGAATTCGATAATTAGATCTATATGATATTCCCTTTGAATACTTGAAAAT